>JAVTVY010046497.1:0-19901 GCA_036873755.1 Hanleya hanleyi
AGTCTATCTTACACTTGACTGACACCGTTCAAATGAGGGATAGGGGATCGCGAAAGTGGCATGCTAGGGGATCGGGAAACCGACAACATTTTTGGCAAAAAACCCAAAGACCTCATTTGCATATTTTGAAACCGACCACCCCCACCCTACAAAAACAAGCCAACATCTTGAAACCGCCATATGCAAATGAGGGATAGGGGATCGGGAGAGTGACATGCTAGGGGGATCGCGCGAAAGAAAGTGGCATTGGTCACCATCTTGAACACGACCACCTCTACCATACAAAAACAAGACGCCATCTTGAATACGACCACACACACACAGCCGACTATAAAAATAACGTGTAGTATGTTCAGATTTATTGACAACTACACATCATGAGTTTTTTTCTACGCATCATGAGTTTACCACGAGCCTTGCTCACCCATCATCCTAGAGATGCAAGGAATAGGGGTACAGAAGAACATAGCGAGATAATTACCCGAAAAGAAAAAGACAACAACAGAATGGAGGACATACAAGAAAATAACGAGGCCGACACCCGTGATGGAGAACAAGACAGCGGATGGTTAACTACTAGACCTGCAACAATAACCACCTCCACTGCAAACACTGAAAGTATAATCACTTCGGCTGAGATATCACGCCTCAACGAACAAATTATCGACATGAGGGGAGCGATGTTGGAAATGGAGACGACAATCACGGTACTGGAAGATGAGATATCATACCTCAACGAACAAATTATCGACATGATGGAAGCGAAGTTGTATATGGAGACGACAATGACGGTACTGGAAGAAGAGATTGCCAGACAAAAGAAACTACGACATAGTGAATTACCGATGCATTGACGCCGGAGAGGTGCTGTGAAGCAAATATACCGTACCTCTCGTGTGACACTATCCAAAGGCCCTTTTTCAGGGCCAACCCATCTTTCCGAAAGAGAAACTTCTTTCATAAAGCACTGCAAACTTAACACAAGCTCCCAGCATCTTTTTCCCCAAAAAAAATTTTTTCACAAAAAAAAAAAAAAATTTTTTTTCAAAACGTAAACAAACACAATATGTAGTAGTAGTGGTAAAAAACCCATCTTTTGGATGGATGGAAAAGTTGTTTTAAATTTTATTTTGAGGTAGAGGGCCGAGTGAGGTATCATAGTGAAGCTGACGTGAAATGCTTCACAATGGTATATCACTCGATCCGATTGGACCACTAGGGCGCCCCCTAGCGGCAAAAATAAGAAAACCCCATACCCACTACCCATTACCTACCCCCAATAACCTTTTTGGAATTAGAGGCGTCCCTAATGGCGCAATCGGGTCGAGTGAGGTATTAAATTGAAGGTGACGTGAAGGAGCATCTGATAGACTGGGTGCGGGTTGAACTATCAGCATTCTGCGCATGCGTCATCTTCAAAATATCATTTTTTGAGTTATAGGCGCCCCTAGTGGTCCAATGGAGACGAGTGAGGTATTATTGTGAAGCATTTCACGTCAGCTTCAATTTGATACCGCACCCGACCCACTACCTTCAAAATAAAAAAATCTTCATACACCAGGTATTGATTTCGATCTGCAAAATAGTCTTTTTTGGAGTTAGGGAAGCCCCTAGTAGCCCGATGGAGCCGAGTGAGGTATCAATGTGAAGGTGAAATGAAAGGCCATCTGATGGACTGGTGTGGATTGAACTATCAGCATTCTGCGCATGCGCAAGAATGGAAATAGACGCGTTTTGGAGCTATTTGACTATTAAAGGGGTAAAAAAATGAACACTAAGCATTTTTTTAATTACTATTTTTTATTAACACACAATGAACGTATTCATAATTGAATTTAATACAATTATATGTAAGTATTGAATTTTAATACAATTAACAGTGAATTCTGAATTTTTAATACAATTAACAGTGAATTCTGAATTTTTTTGTAATACAATCTCTCTCTCCAGATGAATACATGTTTTCCTTGTTCTCAATAGTTCATCATCAAGACTTGTTTGAATTCAGCATCATCTTTCTGGCCTTGGTGGGTATAGATGTACGTGACAACCTCTTCACGGGGGATTTTAGCAGGACAAGCCGCTACCACTGCCATAATAATTTCTGTCTCGGTCACCTTCTGTAATGCTTCAGTCAGGCCCGCGTATGAGGCTACCAGAGTGTTCATGTGTGGTCTGATGAGCTGCAGGACTGTGTCAATGTACTTTTGATATATATAGTTCGACACCTGGTAGGCCAGAGTTTGACTAATTGTACTGGTAAGACTCTGCAACTCCCGCCACGCTGTTAATTTCAATGTGACACCTTGAGGACAAGCCACCAGCTCTTGAGTATCTAATCTCTTTCGCCATTTTCGAATATGCACCAAGAGCTGGTCATTGAAATAAGCACAACTGACATAAATGTCGTCACACACATGTAATTTCGTTTCGTCACTTCCCTGGTCGCGAATAATGGCTTCGATGGCGTAATCAAGGGCCTGCAGTTTTTGCCAGGTGTCCGAGTTCAGGGTAATATGCTTACCAGGTCTATCGTGATAACCCGCTGCATTAAAATGCACTTCCTCGTCTTTCACACTGACAGTTAAATAGGGCGAAAGCTCCCACATGTCCTTCTGGGCTGTCTGGTGAGCCGCTTCGATTAGATTGTTGATCTCCTGGACAGACATAGGAAGTTGTTGTTGTTGTTTCACAGGCACTTGCTGGGGTACTACTGACGCCTGAATCACTGGCATTACTAACGGTGTTAGACGGGGACGTTTGGCACGGCCAGCACGTTTAGCAGGTGTACTCTCTGGGGTAGGGTGCGTACGTTTGCTGGCTGTACGCTCTGGGGTAGTGTCCATCACTAAGATATCTTCATCTTGTTTAACCTCGTGGTCGTCGTAGTCGGCTTCAAATAGATCGGCTAGTTCGGTATTTCCCGTTATCTTCAACGCCATCACGAAGGCTAACAATCCAGAGTAGGTAAATTGCTGTACCTCATGGATGAGGGCTGTGTTTTGGGCTGAAGGAGTTTTCTCCGCCATGATTTCTTCGACAGACTGTTCCAGAAGTAGGTTTTCCTCTTCCATAAGGATATCACATAATTGATCCACATGCTCCATCTCATCAATCAAACGAGTACGGTACTTGGCAAGCCTCACTAAAAATAATGTTGACGACGTCATGACTATGGGCTGGTGAAAAACTATTACGGAGTAATAGTCTAGTGAATGGATGACTGTGCTGACTGCGTGGCTGGCAGGCTGGTTGACTGGCTGGCTAGGAGGCAGGTCAGGTAAGTCAGATTGAATACACCCCTTACCCTAAAAATGAACTCCTTTTATAGCCAATTTCATCTCATTTGCATATTTTCAACCGAGAACAGGCCGCCATCTTGAACACGACCACCCTCACCCTAGAAAAACAAGCCGCCATCTTGAAAACGACCACCCCTAACCTAGAAAAACAAGCCGCCATCTTGAAAAACGACATATGCAAATGAGAGGGGATCGGGAAAAGCTCGGGGATCGGGAAACGGACACCGACCACCCGTTTGCATAGACTCACGCATGCGCATACACTCACGCATGCGCACACATACAATCACCCCTCATTTGCATAGACTCACGCATGCGCATACACTCACGCATGCGCATCAATCACCTCATTTGCATATTCTACTCGAGAAAACCCATCACACACACAAACAAGCCGCCATCTTGAATACGACCACCCCTAACCTAGAAAAACAAGCCGCCATCTTGAACATATGCAAATGAAGAGGGGGGAAAAACCCATCACACACACAAACAAGCCGCCATCTTGAATACGACCACCCCTAACATACAAAAACTAGCCGCCATCTTGAAACCGACCACCCCTAACCTAGAAAAACTAACCGCCATCTTGAATCAACACCAATCAACCCTAACAAGCCGCCATCTTGAAACCGACCACCCCTAACCTAGAAAAACTAGCCGCCATCTTGAATAATCAACACCAATCAACCCAATAACCTCATTTGCATAGACTCACGCAGGCGCATACACTCACGCATCAATCACCTCATTTCCATATTCTACTCCTCATTTACATACACTCACGCATGCGCATACACTCACGCATGCGCATACACTCACGCATGCGCATACACTCACCTCATTTCCATATTCTACTCCTCATTTACATACACTCACGCATGCGCATACACTCACGCATGCGCATACACTCACGCATGCGCACACATACAATCACCCCTCATTTCCATAAATACTCCTCATTTACATTGACTCACGACATGCGAACCCCCCCTATGCCAACCCAATTATTCACTCCGCGCATGCGCAGTGAGGCGCTATTAGTTCCAGATGCTTACACCCTACTACTGTCGTACGTGTAATATTTTATACTCAGACCACCCGATTGACTTATCATGAGAAGTATCAACAACCATGTATGACCAATTTCGAGGAATCTGTAAATGTTTTGACCACATTGTGTGAAGGCTCGACATATTTCTCAAAATGTCCACTTTGTTTCCTGACGAGTCGCCTTGTGATTTTGGCTTTTCAAAGTTGGACCATCCCATTCGAATATCGCAATATCTTATCCACGCAAGGGATTGTCCTGCATTAACTTGGCGAACTCTTAATTCACGCTGTTTACTAATATTCCAACAGCGTTCATTTTCTACATACTGCAGTCGGTCAGTTTGAGATCCACCAGAAGAATTAACACTGCAAGTCCAGGATTGAAGAAAACATGCATGGCATAAATTTGCGTTGACCGGAACGTCTTGGGACGTAATTTGATTATTCTCGAAATGAACAATGGATATGGTTCTCTTTCCGCAAGAAAGGTTCATCTTAGCGTGTACTGCATGACAATCACCAATACATTGTGAGAGCGGGTGATTTACACCACGCTAAAAGGACGTTTCAATAACGCTCTAGCTCGGTCACCGTTAAGGGTTCACCATGTTCATATAATCTGCAGCAGGAATTAGTAAAAGGACCAAGATATGGGCATTAATAACGCTTGTTAATGATCAAGAAACCATTTCGTATTACACTTTTACATTTGTAACATAGACTAGTGAAGCTGGGAAACATAGTTCGAGCATCTCAACACTTGTTTTATTGCCGGTTGGTTCTCTTCCGCGACAAAGGCACGTTCGCACTACAGATATACCGATCACAGTAAACATCGAGAGGTACATAACCACGTAAGAAATTTGAGATACGGACCAGATTTGATACAAGGTTGAAGGAGGTTACTGGCGAATCCATAGAATAACACCGGGGTCAGTGAGGACACCACGGACGATTGTGTTGGCGCCTTCCAATTAAAACTATTAGAACAGGGGATTTCTAACTTGACCCTTTGTGTTCAATCGTAGTAAAATATACTGGCACAAAAATGGAGACGGTATACTCATAAGGTAATTCTCTAACTAGTGTTCTCACGGAGTTTGCTTGATGTAATCGTTCAATTCAGTATGAACACAATATTGTAGCCCATCCTCGTACTCGTATATGTATAGGTTCGTATACTATCTCCAAGCTGGTATACACATAAGGTGTTTCTCGCGTAGTTTACATATTGTAATCGTCCAATTTGGTATGTACCTAGTACTGTAGTCCAACCTCGTGCTCATAAATGTACAGTTCCGTATACTATGTCCAATCTGGTGCACACATACGGTGTTTCTTCAACTAGAGTTCCCAAGGAGTTTACATATTGTAATCGTCCAATTTCGTATGGACCCAGTGTTGTAGCTCGTGCAAATATATCGCCACAGCTTAGAAGTTATTCAGTGCCAGAATATTACAGTTGGTAAACTAGAACTCGTGGACTTCGAAAGGCTGCCGTTATCTGTGTGATCTTATGGTTTTGATGTTTGACTGTGATCTTTAGAAATACATAGTTTTTCCTATTTCACAAAATTTGATCATGTGTATAGGTTGTGTTATGTGTAATGCTTTAGTTATCTTTGACAGTCATAACAGGATGAAATGTACGAAGTACAATAATTTAATAATTTATTCCATTCACTAATTTGATGCTTCAAAGAAAATTTTAATGAAAACCAGAGCATCTGATGTCCCCCGACGTTAAAACTACTGATTTGGTTTAGAACCTTAACATTCGGTACCCAGCATGGAAAGCAATCCTGAGTGATATCCTGTGGCAAGTTATCCACATATCAAATTTGCAAAGAATCCGTTCAGGTTTTTGAAAGTTACCGTCCAGAAGTAACTATTTTTTCTTTTCTTCCTAGTACTTCAGCTTGTCACCCCTACTGAAACTTTTTTTATCACCATACTGTCATGTATTCCAACTAGTTTCTCCATTTTTTTCAGGCATTGTAGAATTTGAACACATATCTAGATCGGGAGACGTTGATGACATTGACAGATTTATCTCCTTCCTCTGAGCTCTACATTGCCAAGATCAATGTCCTCACTTCATGAAGTTGATCATCATCCTAACGCATGGCACTAGCATACGTAGAAACTTCTGCTCGTAGCCATGCAGTAATGGGTGATATCTGAGTATATTAGGGCATTTCCCAATTGGCCAAATCCGATTGGTCCCGTGAGATCCGACAACGGCGCAATCACATTCATAAAACGAAGACACACCTCCAGAAAGCCATCGACTGAAATGATCCCTTGGTGGGCCTCGAAATAACCCCTATCACAAAATAAAAAGCATATTATTTTCGTGTGAACTGTCGCCGATTTTATTTTTTTGAAATAGGTAAGGTAAAATAGCTGATTCGCACATCTCGTTTTTGTCTCGCATAGAATCCCCCGGTCTTGCGCCTCTGCACTCAAGTGAGACTGAAATTTCTGAGATGCCCAGGTCAAAATATTTAAATACAGATAATTTCTTTGGCTCGTTTAAATGCGGCGGGCATGTAACTTGATGCTTCAGGAACAACTTTCGAACAGGATTATGTCCCTCCAGAAATATGTCCTTTGTGGCTGATAGGTGGCACCGTGTGGAATACATGCCGAATCATAGCGATAAGCTAAGGGCAGTGTTAAGTGAAACGTGAAATGCCCTTAGCAAGCTAAGATGGATGTCGACTCGGTGGTCTCATTTCTCTCCCCAGACTGTTCACTGTTAGGGAGTTCAGTGTAACATGTCAGCAATAGGTTCAATTATGAGATTAAATTTGTTGGAACGATATTTTCTTAAATATCATAACAGCAGGGAGGTTTTAGTCACTTTTTCATCTAGGTAACCCAGATTAAAAACTTGAATTTGAAGAATTGAATTTTTGAGAAATTTTGAAATTGAGTTTTGCCACAAACATTTGAGCTTTTTATCGATGGGAAAATGCGCGCCAAACACGCGCAAAAAATTGTGTTATAGTGGATAAATATTGAATTCTCCAAGAGATAATTTGAGTTCCCAAATGAAAATGTTGAATTGTCGTGACAAATAATCAAGCAAAATAATTGTTGTTGTTGTTGTTGTTGCCTTCACTATAGAAGACCAACTCGCGATTTCAACGTTTGCGTGACTGAAGCAAGTCAAAATCGGCACGGGCAACGCAACGTTCATGTACATGTGTTAGCTGCCCGTGTTGGCAAGCACGATTTTCTTTCGATTAAAATACTCAGTGACAAAGTTTTATTCAGCTTTTATTCTCCGCAATAAAACGATCACTCCGCTTCCTCTGCTTTAGTTATCAAATTGATGTTGCCAGGCATGAACTGTCGATAGAAATACAGGCTGAATGGGCCAGTGCCAGTCAATCTAGTGCAGTTCTTTTTATTTATCAATTCGTTTTGCCTTTCGCTAACTACAGCGCCCTCAACGAGCAGATAATTACATAAAGGGAGCTCACTTCAAAGCAGCTCTCGTAAAAGTCTCGCGAGAGCCCATTTTGCAGTATGCGCAAAAACGTTTCTGCGCAGTTTTTCTTCGTGGGTTTTAGATTCTGAACTTCCGGTTGAGAATTTTAGACCAACAATTTGGGCTTCAAAGACAGACTTCTGTTTATCTGAGACAGCCCAAATTGCTACGAATTTCTAGTTTAATATCTTCTTCACATTTGGCACTGTGACAGTAAGTCCCAACTCTGCTTTGTTTTTTCACAATCTTGCGGACAAGGCAATTTTTCCCCCCATGAGACCAAACTGATCCAATAAGGCTGCGCGCAAAGCGGCAGCCTTAATGAGAGGGAACTGACATTCATTTTCAATATGTCAGATGCCGATATGTGGAGAGTTGACTAAGTCGGTAATAAACCGTGTGATTGCCCGTGACCTAGAAAGAGAAAGATGGTGCCAATGTGGCACCCATCGGATTTTGAATGTACACATATCCAGCTATCATTTGAAGCAAACAAATCGCATTTTTACGCAACTTTACGGTTAGGCCCATGCTTAGGTGTTAGATACTTATATGGCGAAGACATTGTACAAGTGACAAATCTTCAACAGATCCGGATTACTTCAATTATAGTCATACACAGCACAGGAGAAGTTCTTATTCGAGGACGGCCAAGTAAAGGAGTTACACCACTCACAGTGATTGAAAAAACAAAATGAATATAAACAAATGCATATTGTACTTACCTGGCTGGCAAATCAGGAGAAGCACCAATAAGCAAAGATGGCATATTTCAACAAATCTGTCGAATTCAGATCCCATTGTGTATGTAATCTCGGCACGCTTCACTAACTTTCTACTAAGCCAGTATTTGTTGTTGGACCGTTAAATTCCCCTATTCCACTTTTCGACCATCCTAGTCGGATATTTCAGCAACCATGATAATTTCTTCGCCAGCCTTAAAGATTCAGAGCTCAAGTAGATCAGAGACTATAGCAGAAAATACGGGTGATTTTCTAGATTTCATCCAATTGGACACACAGTTTCAGTTCGTCCTTTGCAGATACACAGGAAGATTTGCTGTTCTATGTTTAGACATCGTGGGCTGTAATTTGAAGAAAGCATGGGTGCCATACATTTGTTTGACTGGAAAGACGTGGACTGAATCGATTGTTCCCACGAAATAAGCCATGAAGATGGTGTATACCGACATAGGCTGTACCGCATATGACATATACCGAGTTGGTTGTGAAACAAACAGATTATGTTGTAATGGTAGCACAC
Source organism: Hanleya hanleyi (assembly GCA_036873755.1). NCBI lineage: Eukaryota > Metazoa > Mollusca > Polyplacophora > Lepidopleurida > Hanleyidae > Hanleya > Hanleya hanleyi. Next base: position 9,118 of record JAVTVY010046497.1, read on the forward strand.
CGTGAGCGAATGAATTGTACCACGTCAATGACTGGGGGAAAAAAAGAAGAAAACAAATCTAGGGTATGGCTAAACAAATGTATCATGTACTGACATCTGATGATGCTAAGCAAATGGGATGTGCAAAATTAACTTATCCTCAAATGAAACTTTTCGGACCTTAAACTCAACAATTTGTTACCTCTTCGAAATCTCGAAGTTTACATCCTTCCGAGTCATCAGCACTATGTGTTATGGGAATGGATCATTTTTATGCAAAGAGTGCAAATGTGTAACTCATCAGGCTAAGATAAAAAGGGGGTCACCATACTGTTTGCTGATACGATCTTCGTCAAAATAAAAGGTGCAGGATAGGTGCATCTAGAAATATTCTAAACTTTGAGCGATAAAAACATTTCTACCGAAGCAGATTGAACGTATGAATATTTCCCCGTGAATTCGTGAATCTACAATAGATTTCTGATTTTGTTGAGCTTTGATCCGCATCTACTTGCATTGGACCCGTGTAGTGTGCCAACACAATTGCCCTGTCATTGATCTGGGCAATTTAGGCGATATCAATGATAAGCGACCAGTCATTTCTGTTGAACAGGTGACACTGAATGTCTTTTTCACTGTAAGGACTTTTCCTGGGTCATTGTGCGTTCAACTTGATGTTGCGTTTATCTGTGGAGCGTCACTTATCAGAGCCAAATGCCGTGGTATGCTTATATTGTCACAAGGTTCAATAGTGAACAAAATCGGGATATAGTCCCGTTGTGTCATGAAATTTGCCTTCAATTTCTCTAGGCCCAAATGACCAACATCTCTTTTCGCCACTGTATTGCCACTTCCCTTAAATAAGTGTTATTTGGAGTAAAAATCCTGAAGCCTGTAAGCATTTCAAAATCTGTTTTCAACTGATTCGTTCATGGGTGGCGTTACAGCGTCTCATAAGCTGCTGCAAAGAGCATAGACTTAGAGCAGATTAGTGAAGAAGGATACTAAAGCCCAGAGTTATCACCTGTGGCGTCTATTATGAGCAGGACAAGATCTGAGAGACAGTCAGTAGTTTCATACAGCAGTTGTTGGCGAGCTCAGATTTGTTCTTCGCGAATGTGATGGGAGGGTCTGCGTTCTCACTGCTTGAAGGAGGGAGGTGTAGTTATCACTGTGCCTTCCAATGGAGCTGGCTGATCGCATGTGAGGAATGCAAATTTCTTCCATGGATATTTTGAACTTATACCCCTTATCAGAATGCCACTACGGTACGCAACCCTGTGGATTTCCATCAAATCTATTTTTTCGAACCATTACCTATTATCCTAGATTCGGATATTTTAAGTCTATAGAACACATATTGGAGGTGATAGATCAGTAGTGTGTCAAGGGGGGTTCGATCTCTAGGCCCAGAGCACACGAAAACTGCGTTTGTCGAAATACGGGCAAAATCCCGCTCTTTAGGTACAAATTCTCTCTGACGTTTTACGTTGATCGATACGTTCAACGCAGAAAAGCAACATAAAAACAAGATGGCGATGACCACAACTAGTTCGGAATCAGTTGCTAAATTTGAGAAACCTGAATTTTCTTATACCTTCAACTCTGTGATGCAATGTTTAGACTTGAGTTTAGAAAATCAGCAGCTCAGAAAAACCCTTTATACTTTCAGTTCTGTATAAACCGGCAATCGGCATCCTACTAGTCGTTGTGCATGACATTGACTAAGAATTGTGTAGCGTTTCGAGAGGCTCCAATTTGTCCATATTTGACTATGTGCATGTCCTTTGGAACTATATAACAGATAGAAAATTGACCCACCGTTCAAGTAATTTATATTCGAGATAACTGCGCTAACACGTTTGGTTTGGGAAATACTCATCTATTGCATCGCTTGATAGATGTTGACAACACGGGCTGTACGTTACGTGTAAAATCTCGGTAGTAATTGAGAAACCACGACGTAAATCAATATATATCTTGTCGTTATCGTGTGAAACCAACAGCACATAAATTCCTGTACATGAGCTATTTACGTTTCAACTGCAAATGTGCTACTCACGTTTCCAGGTTTGATTAAGAAATTATCCTTCTCTGAGTATTTGACAGCCAATACAGACTAAAGCCGATATAGAGGCCACTATGGTCAACTTCTTAACACCAGTACGTGTGATATCTCCAATTGGTTTCACTTCCATGACAGAAGCACGTTCGCAAGGCAGACCCATACCATTCAGAGAGGCAGACACATTTAAGAAATTAGAGATGTGGACTAGAGTATATAACACACGACACTAGGTTAGTGGAGGTAACTGGCAAAAATTACAGTGGCACAGGGTTCATCCAGAAACGGTTTTGTTGGCAAAAGGTTCGAGCTTGGCATGAACACCTGAAGAAGAAATCTCTGGTACACTATCCCATTAATATATAAGACAATGACACCAAAATTGTGTAAATTGGAGCGATATGCAAGAGGTGGAAAAAATTGACGACGTCGGGTGACTAAAAAGCAACCATATGACTCTACAGGAACGACACCTAACATTCAGACACGAGAATTTGGTGGATTCTCGGATGTAGCCTTAGTATCTCAGCCGCCCACTTATTACAGATGTTAATGCGGAGACAATGAAGTATCCACACGGCCCCTAGCACCGGCTTAAGCGGAATTAGATACGCTAGCCCGGAAGCTGTGATGACAGATCAGCTTAAATTACTACACGTACTCATCTGATGTTAATGGATCAGCTGACGTACTGATGTGCACGTGCCAAGATGACGTGCTTAGCTGACGTGCTGATGTTAATCTGATGTTAATGCGACGGATGCCATAAAACCGAGACTTCTGTGGCTTTCTAAGCAACACATATCCGACTTGAATAATCACGATCTGTCGGTTGCAGAATAAATTTGAAAAGCTGAGGTATTGTACCACAAAGTGAACACACTCGGAATTTTCATCGCCCAAGTGCACGATTCACATGCAGGGTGACCCCGATAAAAACAAAAACAACTTCTGTTATGTGTGTAAAGTACATCTTTATGTCCGAGTGGCCATACCAACCAACTTGTCATTTCTATATTACAAAGTCAGTTGCGCACATTGCAACGCCGATAGAAAAGCGTGGCATTCAATTGGATGATTCACAGTTGTATTACCTATGGGCCGGTGTGGCTCAAACGGTAAGAGCAACTCTGCGGATTAGGGTCGTATGTTCGATTCTCTGTGACGACTCAATTATTCTTTTTCCCAAAAATTATTTACATTTATAGAAATTTCTACACTCCAAACGAATTGCCATTTCTATCAAATACATGTATAAAGCACACGACCCTAACATTAACTGTAACAAGACTTGTCATTGGTCGTCTTCATAGAATATAAAAAATTTCATCGGCGATTCGTGGCCTTGAAAGCACGTGTCAGGATCGTCTCTGATACTTGTAAGGATGCATTCATGCTCTACGAGTATCTCAGAGATTCCTCAATATATCCTCTGGTTGAAGTGCAATAAACGATAATGCTCAATATGACATTCTTCCAAAATGGCTGTGTGATTTGATGGAGATTATCGTTGGACATTGACACCTGCATGAAAGGGATACACGTGTAGGGATTTTGCGATTGAAGTAATATGCTGCTTCACTGGCACCAGCTTCACAAGAAACTACGGCTGTTTTCTGGGAAAATGCTTACTAACCTTCTTACCTTGCAATTATTGTAATGACAATCAAAGTTAACTCAATACATGAACGTATGCTGTGAGATATTGTATTCCATACTGGATATTGGTATGGTAAACTTTAGATAGACTTGAACACGACACGCGAGAGTTTAACTTAAAGTGCTTGTTGAAATTGATAAATGGTCAGTAATAAGAGATTTTTACAGATGTCATGCAAGTAACAAGTACCACCGATTATCGTTACATTTGATCAGTGAGCTGATAGCTTCTTGAGAGAACGTTTCGCGAGAATGGACCTGGAACTGAACAAATATGGATGCCGTTTGATATCTAAGTTTTAGAAAGAGTAGGCCTAATGATCCTGTGCGTGTGGGAATATAAATACCTGGTTATATTGGCTGCTTAAACTCTTGGCTGGTGGAAGCGGATGGGCATCCGGTATAATCATCCTTAATAATAATACTCCCGGGGCTCTTCGGAAAGGACTTCGGAAGGTCTCCCACAAAGACAGCTCAACTATCTTGTTGCCCCCTCGATACTATGAATACATACACTAACTATTTTCCCTATTACTAAAATCCACAGTCTGAGACAGGAAACAGTTTTCTCGTTAGTTCTGACTCCGTCGGGACGGTTTCAATCACAAGAAATGCTATGTAGGCCCTAAAGTCACATAAACAACCCGTATTCATTTGTGGCGTATAAACGATCTTTGTAGCTGACATTTGATTGCCTGGTCTGAGTTCAAGAGCACCCATGTAATTACGTAAGTAGTAGTATCTACCATTTACAGAGCCCCTTTTGACGAGTGCGCAGGTGTTTCTGCGCAGATTTGTGGCGGAAGTGGGGCGGAAGTGTGGAGGGGGATTCCCCAGTGGGAGTTTCCCCATGACGATCACGTGATCAAGGCATGTCTAGACTTGTTCTGGGTTGTACAGTTCTGCCATACGGAGGATGGGTACTAGTATTTCGCTGACGTCCTAGTAATAAACATAATCTATAGGTGTTGTGGCGGCCATGTTGTAATACAAGATGGCGGCGGAATTGGCGGCCATGTTGTAATACAAGATGGCGGCGGGATTGGCGGCCATGTTGTATTACAACATGGCGGCGGGATTGGCGGCCATGTTGTAATACAACATGGCGGCGGGATTGGCGGCCATGTTGTAATACAAGATGGCGGCGGGATTGGCGGCCATGTTGTATTACAACATGGCCGCCAATGAGAAAAACGTATAAAAGGAGGTGATTTTTAGGGGTGTATTCATTGAACTACCTTGCGGAACTCTTTGACTGACCTGACCTCACCTGACCAGCCTGCCTGCTTCACCTCTAGCCTGCTTCACCTCTAGCCAGCCAGCCAGCCTGCTTGCCTACCCGCTTGTATGAGACGAAAGCATGAGACGTGGAGAAGATTTTCCCTGGCACCCAGCAGTATCTCCGGTTGAAGTCTTGCCTGAAGACGAGCGTGTGAGGGAGACCCGCACTCTTACACCGGACTGCACCCTATTGTTGTATCCCAAACGTGTGGAGCTCATCGATGACGACAGTAGGTGTTGGTGTACGTCTGAACCAGCGCGTGTCTCTTTATCCCCGGAAGGCTGGACTACCTTGAAACGGGTGTTATTGGGTGACCTCGACGGTGATAGCATTCACCTGTGTGACGACGTCTACATTTTCCGCGGTCCCTATTTTGCTCGACTCCTCTGTCTCAAGCAAGGTGGTTTTACTCTGCACCCTGATCTATGGACAGCCTTGGAAAAAGTAATCCCCATGGTCGATGAAGTACTATCTCTATAGGAGCCACATAACCCATCAGAATACTGCGTATCACGGACTACACCCGTAGAGCTACATCTGGTCTATAAAACACGTCCCTCTGGATCCCACACCTTCATTTCTACGGTTGCAGAGCCATGGCGGAGACCCAGCCCCATGCGACTCGCATTTTACAGTATGCCACCGTGGTGAATTCATTCACGGGTTACCGAGCAGTGGTCCGGTCCATGTTTGCAGATGGCGACGACAACGAGGGACGACGCCAGATCCTGAACGAGTTCACAGAAGCGGTCCTCCACAGAGTGCACTCGATGGACAGGCGTGCCATCACTCACCACTACTGGACTATGACAGCCATCCTTGATGCTCGGGCTATGGACCACCAGCGCTCACGCCGGAACCAGCACCGGCTGGTTGGCCTCATACTAGTCTGTGCCCTATTGACCCTGGCGCTGTGGTATTGACACTATAAATACCAGGGTCAGACAGAGTGTGTGTCATTCACCGTTCGACATTTGGAGCAAGCATGTCATCCGTCCTACGAGCCATCCTACCCCTTACACCCCAGGTGGGGTTACACGTCTATGAAGATAAAGTCACCCTGGTGGAAGACTGTGGAGCTATTTGCTGGTCGCCCGCTGAGACCGTATCGAATACGGTGACGCTACAGCGTGACGGCTGGACCAAATTTAAACGGGTGTTGAGCGATGAGCTCGACGGACACCTCATCCACATAGACAATGTCATCTACGTATACCGTACCTCCCTCTTCCTACGCCTGGGCCGCTACCAAGACCCTACGCGAGGCTTCACCCTAGACCCCGATCTGTGGACAGCCTTGGAGAAAATGGTGCCTATTGTGGACCAGCTGTTTACACCGGACGAGCGATCATCAGACGAGTTGGCGTGGGCTCGTGCTATGGAGGACGCGCTGGCTGAACCCCATGAACAACAACTACATGAACCCGACGACGACGACGAGGCCATTGATTACCCGGCTGAACTGAGTCAACCAACACAACGGTGGTAGAAACTTGTTATAAATAAACCATACTCTCCGGGTCCATCATCATTGTGTCACCATGAAGCGCTGGGAGAAGGTGTTGGATAACTTATACTACAGTCCCGACAGTCCGGCTGCGTATAGTGCATTGTCGGCTCTCTATCGAGCGGCCAAACCCCAGGGGATACAACGTGCTCAAGTCCGAGATTGGTTAAGAAAACAAGACACCTATACCTTACATCGAGCTGTCCGTCGCCATTTTCTACGGAACCGGGTCATCGTGGGAGGAATGGATGCCCAGTGGCAAGCGGATTTGGTCGATATGAGCGCCTTTGCCAAACACAACGATGGGAATCGATATATCTTGACGTGCATCGATATCCTATCCAAGTATGCGTGGGTGGTACCCATCCGGACGAAAACGGGGGCAAATCTCATAGCGGCGTTCAAAGACATCTTCAAGACCGGGCGCAAACCTTTGTATTTGCAAACCGACGAAGGCACGGAATTCCTCAACAGACCGTTCCAAGCCTTTCTGAAAGCCCAGAAGGTGTTTTCTTCCATACGTACAACGAGACCAAGGCATCCGTGGTGGAAAGGTTCAACAGGACATTTAAAGGTCGCATGTATAAATATTTCACCTATAAGAATACAAGGCGGTACATCGATGTTCTCCCGAAACTGGTGAGGGGTTACAATCGAGCCTATCATCGAAGTATACAGAGAGCCCCCATTACCGTGACCCAACGCAATGAAGCCCAAGTCCGGCGTGTCTTGTACCCCAGGCCATCGCAGCGAACGACGAAGGAGATGTTCAAGGTCGGGGACCCTGTACGGATCAGTAAAATCAAGGGCAAGTTCGAGAAAAGTTACTTGCCCAACTGGAGCGATGAGCACTTCCTGATTAAACGGCGCCTACCCCGACAGCGGCGAGTCTACGAACTGGAAGATCTTCAAGGGGAACCGCTGCTAGGCACGTTTTACGAGATGGAATTACAGCCTGTCGTAAAATCACAGCAAGACTACTACACGGTGGAACAGATTTTGAAAACGGAACGTCAACGTGGCAAACTGTTTCATTTCGTCAAATGGCAAGGCTGGCCCAGTTCCTTCAATTCTTGGGTCGCGGCCAACCAGGTGAAACGGCTATAAAACCAGACACCACTGCCGTCCTCCTTCATTCCACGTCCAACCATGAACACGGTGCAACCGTCTCTGAACACAGCGTCTTCCAAAACGCGCAAAGTGCAAGTAGGCTTTGGTGTACTAGTGCTAACCCTGCTGAGTGTGTTATACGGAGGTGTGTTTTACGACGTAGCCTATGTCAGCACGTTACTTAACCAACTGAGAACACCAGCCATCAGTGAAACCGCTCTACAGAGAGCACCAGTCGTATCCAGCCCAGTCACCACCACCACCACCACACCTCGTGTACAAGCCACAACGCGTGTAAGCTCCACACTTCCACCAAGAACATCCACTACGTCTGAAGACCCACCGGATTTCATCCCGCACAGTGAACCGACAACGACGACGACCCACGTTGTACCCATCACCACCATCATCATCCCTGAACGTGAACAGACAACGACAACCGACGTTGTGCCCACCGCCACCACTCCAGTTCACTCGTACCAAATTTACAAGAGCGGGTTACCACGACAACGGATACACCTCCAACCATGGACCCTCGGTGGCAGCATCCCTTCACCTGCGTCATCGCAGGACCGACGGGCTCCGGCAAAACGCACTTCGTCAGGAAGCTCCTCGAACACACCGACAGCATGATCACTCCACCCATTGCCAGAGTCGTGTGGTGTTACGGAGAATGGCAGGAAGCGTATGCAGCAATGCCCCACATCACGTTCGTGGAAGGCCCACCTAACCTGGCCGATTTGGAACCCGACACCTTGGTGGTTCTGGATGATCTCATGGCGGAGACGGATGCGCGGGTCACCCAACTCTTTACCAAAGGCAGCCACCATCGACGGCTCAGCATCATCTACATTGTGCAGAATCTGTCCAGTAAAAACAAAGAACATCGGAACATCAGCTTAAATGCCCACTACATGGTGGTCTTCAAAAACCCGAGAGATACCACTCAACTGCTGCATCTGGCGAGACAGATGTATCCCGGCCGCACACCGTTTGCATTGGAAGCCTTTAAAGATGCCACAACCCCTCAGCATGGGTATATGCTCTTCGACCTGAAGCAAACCACCCCGACCACCTTCGACTACGGACCGGCATCTTTCCCGGAGAGACTCACCACGTGTACATGCAAAAATAATGTAAACACATCTACAGTGGCTCCCCCAGCTGGGGTGTGTGTGTGTTTTGATGATGGGGATAATAAAAAAGAATGAATACCACACCAGGGTTGTGTTCTCTGAAGTAGATAAAAAGAGCAGAGTTGTGGGTTCTAGCATTAGTTGTACAGGATGTCTGCGCGAGTACGGAAGCACGCTCCCACGCTCCGTGTATTGAAGACGACCCCACCCGAGTTAGTCCGAACCATTGTACGCGGTGCGGACCCTGGTCTCGTGTGCTGTCTGTGCGAGATTGGACTCAATATCTTAAAAGGCAACGTACCACTGACTCCGGCTCAGAAGACCAAGTTGGCCAAGCATAAGACAGGTCTAAGAACCTTAGTCCAGGAGCGAGTGTCTCAAACACAAAAGAAAAAGGTGTTACAGAAAGGCGGCTTTCTCGGGGCTATCTTAGCACCGTTGGCCGCTTCCGTGTTGGGTCCAGTATTGGGTGGACTCTTCGGCCGACAATGAACCACACGAAAAAATGGTCCTCGTCGAACCTCGGCTCCTTCAAAACCTCCAATCGCCCTACCCTGTCCCTTCTACGGTGAAGACGATAAACACCCTCGATGGAGAGATGCAACAGATCCTACAGAGACCGGGGTTAAGCGATAGTGAGAAAGTACAACGGTACAATGAGACGCTTCAGCGGTACATGACGTTCATGGACCAATACAAAACCCTCTCTGCTCCACCACCACCACCACCATCACCACGTGACACATCGCCGACCTCAGCACCGTTCCAACAGCCGGGTGGGGTACCTTCCACAGCCCCACAGTGGGTCGAAGACGAAGTCCTGAAGAGTGTACCTGCCTCGTTCAAGAAACAAGCTGGCCTGGTATTACAACGGATGAAACAGAATCCTAACATGACTTGGAATGATAAAGGCGAACTCCTGGTACAGAATCAGGTGGTCCCCTGGACCCACATGACGGATTTAGTGAATGATCTGATGCGTAAACGCAGGTCGCACACGGATCCTCGAGGATAGGAGGTCTTCGCTCAAGGCTTGAAAGACATGCATGTACCACAGGAATTGGTGGGCAACCCTCAGCGCTGGGCCTTTATGCAGAATGTGAGTACACCACCAGAACCTTGGGAACCGGAGTCACCTCCCACATCACCACCACGGCGGGCACCTACGTTTTCACCTCTTTTACCACGCCACCCCCTGCAACCACCAAGAGCTAAATCACCGCGACCATCACGACAATTAGCGCCAAAGGGCTGGGAGAAGTATTAAAACCAACAGCAGCAGCAGGACAGCTCAGTCATCATGTTTTACCTCACCCTACCCAGTAACAGCTCGGCTGATGTGTTTCCTGACAACACCTTGACCAAGTACGTGACCCAGTTACCGTAACCGTTGCATTTACCTGGACGCTGGGAATGTGGACTCGTGGATATCCAATACCCTTACTCGTGGTACAACGTGCGAGCCAATGAAGTATGGTACGAGGTGACCTACGAAGGACAAGAAACTCGACTCAAACTACCCGAAGGTCAATATCATACCCCCAAGGAGTTCATGGGTGGACTGAGAAGTCTGATGCATTATAAGTCTCTACGAGACGTCACGAATACTTCAAAACCCATCAAATCTTTCCCCTTCAAAAATCATGTGGACTTCGATTACAACGCACACGACAAGGCCAATCTCACGCTCAGCCCCAACGTGAGTGTCGAACTCAGTGCTACCCTACAGCAAATGCTGGGTTTCAATTACCAGGGGTACGCTGGCCCCACCGGCGAGATAGCCCACATCCCGATGGACATGCGTGGTGGTATGTATGGCCTGTACGTCTACTCGGACGTGGTCGATGCACACATTGTCGGCGACAGCAACGTACCTCTACTGCGCGTCTGCCCGGTGAAAGGCACGTATGGAGCTCAAGTCACCCACAGTTTCAGGCATATCATGTATCTACCGGTCAGTCAGACCGATATTAGCTCCATCGTCATCGATATAAGAGACGACACCGGTCAACCGATCGCATTCGAGCGTGGGAAAGTGGTGCTGAC
>JAVTVY010046498.1:0-21473 GCA_036873755.1 Hanleya hanleyi
CATTATTTTCCAACAATACAACAAATTTTTATATATAGTAGTACTATAGTAGAAAGGTAGCATTTATGTAGTTTACGGTAATTCAACTCAAGACCAACACCTTCCCTGCACAAGATAATAATGATTCTATGTCATTCTCCTGAGCATAACCGGTACAAAGACGAATAAATAGCGTCTCTACATCACGTTGTTATCTAGATATATGAGACAACACATTTTGGGTATCGGCAATCTGATGAATGTACTGTTCCGGTTTTCTTGTTTCACATTATATTCTATGGCGGTTGATCGGTGATTTTCTTCATTGACAAACCTTAAACCACCTCAGTTTCGTTGTGTGAATCGGAATTGCATTGCTGTGACACACCAGCACACTCCGTGGCAGTGATTCTGTATCCCCTAATCAAGGAATCAAAATGGATCAAGATTTGAAATGACAAGAGAAATTTAGACATATTTTGTTTACACATGTAATTTTTTGTTCAAATTATATCCAAGTGTGATATATAGTCATTATTCAAGAGGTACAAAAAAAACCCCCAAAGTATGTCCTCATATTTTCACATCCATGCCAAGAAATACTGCATTGAAAAGGGTCCATTTAGCCTACCCTGTTTTATCGCTCTAATCAGCAAATGGCGGGGTCATATTTCTGCTGTCAGAATTGTATTTCCCTCCAAAGTCTTAACCCTTGAATCCAAGTCACACACTCTCTGATGCAAAGTAATGATTGTCCTAACTGATTGTCCTAACTATCCGATTAGCACATTATGAACATGTCTTTGGTCATAGTGTACATATCATAACTCACATCAATGTTTTCTGCTATATTATTTCAATGATATGGTTTAACAATTTAAGTTATGGAAACAGCGCTGATTGTTTAAGGGTATATTCCTAGGAAGTAGGCTACAGATCGCAAATTGTCCGGTAATGAGTGAGTCAGTCCATCCGAATCCTTTTGTCGGCAAAATAAGGAGAACCGTTGACATTAGAACCTTGATTTTTGGCATGAACGTGCATTAGGGCATTGTTACCAGCAAGTTCTGATCTGAAATAATTCTGATTAAAATTAGATTTATAATTAACACTTCAGTATATTGTTATAGATATATGTAAACTGTAGCCTTTAACGTGTATACTATTTCACATCCAAACATTTCATCATTGACCACATCAGGCTTCAAATTCAAGTCAAATTATCCACGGCTAAAAATACCCTGTCATTGATCCATATTCCACTGTATGCCACATGGCCCTATTACTGAGGTTAATCTTAACGTGCATCTGGGACAATTCCACAATTGCCGGACAGCATAGGCCTACTGCATATACCCTCAAACAATCCGCGCTGTTTCCATAACTTAAATTGCTAAACCATATCATTGAAATAATATAGCAGAAAACATTGATGTGAGTTATGATATGTACACTATGACCAAAGACATGTTCATAATGTGCTAATCGGATAGTTAGGACAATCATTACTTTGCATCAGAGAGTGTGTGACTTGGATTCAAGGGTTAAGACTTTGGAGGGAAATACAATTTTGACAGCAGAAATATGACCCCGCCATTTGCTGATTAGAGCGATAAAACAGGGTAGGCTAAATGGACCCTTTTCAATGCAGTATTTCTTGGCATGGATGTGAAAATATGAGGACATACTTTGGGGGTTTTTTGTACCTCTTGAATATTGACTATATATCACACTTGGATATAATTTGAACAAAAAATTACATGTGTAAACAAAATATTTCTAAATTTCTCTTGTCATTTCAAATCTTGATCCATTTTGATTCCTTGATTAGGGGATACAGAATCACTGCCACGGAGTGTGCTGGTATGTCACAGCAATGCAATTCCGATTCACACAACGAAACTGAGGTGATTTAAGGTTTATCAATGAAGAAAATCACCGATCAACCGCCATAGAATATAATGTGAAACAAGAAAACCGGAATAGTACATTCATCAGATTGCCGATACCCAAAATGTGTTGTCTCATATATCTAGATAACAACGTGATGTAGAGACGCTATTTATTCGTCTTTCTACCGGTTATGCTCAGGAGAATGACATAGAATCTTTATTATCTTGTGCAGAGAAGGTGTTGGTCTCGAGTTGAATTACCGTAAACTACATAAATGCTACATTTCTACTATAGTACTATATATAAAAATTTGTTGTATTGTTAGGAAAATAATGTGATTCAAAAAGTTGTTTTGATCCTGGACAAGGGCACTGAAAACCATTAAAGAGATGTAAATGTATTTTCACACGTAAAGCTTGAAATCTACTGAACCTTTATTATTCAATCTGTTTCCTTTAGTTAAAAAATTGTAAAATTAAATCGGCGATCGTTATTTAATTTTGGAATGAAGGCGCATTAGAAGACTGTTACCAACAAGTTCTGAGCTGACCTACTTTTGATGAAAATCAAAATGGTGATTTTTGATGAAAATCACTGGCGATTCTGACTTGGGCGGTGCCCATCTTAATATAGGCAGGATTTCAACTGGGGGTGGGGATTTCCAAGAGTTCAGTTCGCGTCGTAATGCCTACTGTACTTCGTAGGCCCTGTGACGTTAGTCACACTGCTCATGTGCAGTAGGCCTGTCGGGCAATTGTGGAATTGTCCCAGATGCACGCTAAGATTAACCTCAGTAATAGGGCCATGTGGCATAAAGTGGAATATGGATCAATGACAGGGTATTTTTAGCCGTGTGTAATTTGACCTGAATTTGAAGCCTGATGTGGTCAATGATGAAATGTTTGGATGTTCCTACGAAGTAGGCTACAGATCGCGAATTGTCCGGTAATGAGTCAGTCCATCCGAATCCTTTCGTCGGCAAAATAAGGAGAACCGTTGACATTAGAACCTTGATTTTTGGCATGAACGTGCATTGTTACCAGCAAGTTCTGATCTGAAATAATTCTGATTAAAATTAGATTGATAATTAACACTTCAGTATATTGTTATAGATATATGTGAACTGTAGCCTTTAACGTGTATCCTATTTCACATTGGCCACATCAGGCTTGAGCCTTCAAATTCAGGTCAAATTACCCAAAGCTAAAAATACCCTGTCCCCCTGTATGCCACATGACCCTATTACTGAGGTTAATCTTAACTACTGCATATACCCTCAAACAATCAGCGCTGTTTCCATAACTTAAATTGTTAAACCATATCATTGAAATAATATAGCAGAAAACATTGATGTGAGTTATGATATGTACACTATGACCAAAGACATGTTCATAATGTGCTAATCGGATAGTTAGGACAATCATTACTTTGCATCAGAGAGTGTGTGACTTGGATTCAAGGGTTAAGACTTTGGAGGGAAATACAATTTTGACAGCAGAAATATGACCCCGCCATTTGCTGATTAGAGCGATAAAACAGGGTAGGCTAAATGGACCCTTTTCAATGCAGTATTTCTTGGCATGGATGTGGAAATATGAGGACATACTTTGGGTTTTTTTTGTACCTCTTGAATATTGACTATATATCACACTTGGATATAATTTGAACAAAAAATTACATGTGTAAACAAAATATGTCTAAATTTCTCTTGTCATTTCAAATCTTGATCCATTTTGATTCTTTGATTAGGGGATACAGAATCACTGCCACGGAGTGTGCTGGTGTGTCACAGCAATGCACTTCCGATTCACACAACGAAGCTGAGATGGTTTAAGGTTTATCAATGAAGAAAATCACCGATCAACCGCCATAGAATATAATGTGAAACAAGAAAACCGGAACAGTACATTCATCAGATTGCCGATACCCAAAATGTGTTGTCTCATATATCCAGATAACAACGTGATGAAGAGACGCTATTTATTCGTCTTTGTACCGGTTATGCTCAGGAGAATGACATAGAATCATTATTACCTTGTGCAGAGAAGGTGTTGGTCTTGAGTTGAATTACCGTAAACTACATAAATGCTACCTTTCTACTATAGTACTATATATAAAAATTTGTTGTATTGTTGGGAAAATAATGCGATTCAAAAAGTTGTTTTGATCCTGGACAAAGGCACTGAAAACCATTAAAGATATGTAAATGTATTTTCACACGTAAAGCCTGAAATCTACTGACCTTAATTATTCAATCTGTTTCCTTTAATTAAAAAATTGTAAAATTAAATCGGCGATCGTTATTTATTTTGGAATGAAGGCGCATTAGGAGACTGTTACCAACAAGTTCTGAGCTGACCTACTTTTGATGAAAATTTCTGGTGATTTTTGATGAAAATCACTGGCGGTTCTGACTTGGGCGGTGCCCATCTTAATATAGGCAGGATTTCAACTGGGGGTGGGGATTTCCAAGAGTTCAGTTCGCGTTAGAGTCCTAATGCCTACTGTACTTCGTAGGTCCTGTGACGTTAGTCACACTGCTCATGTAAAATAGGATGCACGTTAAAGGCTACAGTTTACATATATCTATAACAATATACTGAAGTGTTAATTATAAATCTAATTTTAATCAGAATTATTTCAGATCAGAACTTGCTGGTAACAATGCCCTAATGCACGTTCATGCCAAAAATCAAGGTTCTAATGTCAAGGGTTCTCCTTATTTTGCCGACGAAAGGATTCGGATGGACTGACTCACTCATTACCGGACAATTTGCGATCTGTAGCCTACTTCGTAGGAATAATTTATCTTCAAAATGGAAACAAAACTAAGCTTAGTTTTTTGTGTCCGAGGATCTAAGAATGTAGAAAATTGTAAATAATATTAGTATATAGATTAATTTAATGACACCCTCTCGCCAAATTGCTGCGTAAATTAGGACATACTATATAGTATGTGATGTTTTGTAACTAATTATTTGTGTTTGGTATATCGAATTGTGCACGTATAGTATGAAATTGTGTTGCCTTTATCTGTGACATGAGACAGTTTGATTCACATATCGCATTTTAATAATACGAACATAGCTCAAGATATACATTTATGATTATCTGATTGTCAGAAATATATGCCCCAACTTTTCAAGCACTTTATGCCATAATAACGGTATTGTGTTATTCCATGTTTCAAACTTTAATATGTAATGCATTACTCTCTAAAAGCAACTGTGGACCACAGGTACACAATAACTGTAACAAAATTGCACATCCACAATAATTCTGTACCAGTAGTACACAATTTTGAAGAAAACCTACACATCTTGTGTACCTCTGGTACACATCTTTTCGTGGACGTGAAATTTTGTACACAGTTGGTTTTACAGAGTAGGAAAGAAAAAGAAATTCCAAGTCGGAAGTCAGAAATGCTGCTGCTGCTGCTGTTTGATTTCCCCTTAACATACATGTGGCTCAAGATAAACTTCGAAGATTATCTGATTATCAGAAATACACGCAAACAAATTTTCGTGCACAATGACCATAATGATGGCATTGTGCTAACGTTTATTCTGTGTTTCATACAATAAGATGCAACTAAGATTTACAAGATTTTTTTGATGAAAAACTAAAGTTATACGAGACAAAAAGTCTGAAGTCGGAAGTCAGACGTCAAAGTCGGAAGTCCCCTCTCGACTTTCGTACCATAGTTTTAGTCGCGTTTGCAATGTCTCACTCCTGAAGACAGTATTATCCCAATCAAAGTAGTTGTCCCTTAAGTCTTGACGAAGCCAGTTGTGGACGGCACAATTCCCGTATCGCAAAATGAAAATATCGTCACTACTCAGCCCTCCATCAGAAATACGTTGCAGGATGGCGTTGAAATAATATCTGGAAAGATTTGAGCCAACAAACTCTGGGGTGATAAAAACCATGAATTTAGTTCTGCTATATATAGCCGTGATTGTCTCCTCTAATTCTTGATGACCAGGCAACAAATCTCTGTCAACACTGTAAACAGGTATAACCAATCTGTCAAAAACTGGTAAAATGTTGTCGATCATCCATCCCCTGTTCTCTTCGGCATACAGGAGGAACACATCCCTGGTTGGTGCGGTGTCTATCGGTGTGGAGTTACATTGAAGATTCCACTTTAAAATCCGAGTAGTTGATACACGTTTGAACAATAACATAAAATATATTATCGACAAAGGTAAACCAAATATGACAGCAGTGTGGAACTGGCAATCTCCCAAAACAAGTAACAGTGCCGCAAGCTCCTGCCCTCTATTTTGTTCAATACTTGTCGTCAAATTTCTACACCATGAAAATGACGAATTCAACAGAGTGCTCG
Source organism: Hanleya hanleyi (assembly GCA_036873755.1). Taxonomy (NCBI): domain Eukaryota; kingdom Metazoa; phylum Mollusca; class Polyplacophora; order Lepidopleurida; family Hanleyidae; genus Hanleya; species Hanleya hanleyi. Next base: position 6,221 of record JAVTVY010046498.1, read on the forward strand.
TTGTGGGTACGTTCCAACCAGAATCAAGCATATAGGATAAAAGCTTGAACACCAATGTATTGAGAAAAAGAAAACATAAAGCACTCAGATCTAACAGAACTATCATACTCATTGCGATGAGTCTGTTTTCTGATGAGTGTAAATATTTTGCGAGCTCCCGAACTCCGGCTTGTTTGAATAGCATGGCATAATTTCGAATGGTCGAGATAGACATATTACCTGCCACCATTATGTTCTTATTTTCAAACGTTGAAAGCGAGCCATTAATGTGTGGTTCAACGTTCAATATTAACGGGTGGTCAATGACAACGGTTTCGTGCATTCGCGACGTTTCATTATACACCGTCCGTTCAATGTGGAAGGTATACACACCAAATCGGTCGATGTTGAGACACGATCTAACCCACAATCCATGCCGTGTTTGTCTGTTTAGATCAGAGAGTGGCAGCCTATCTTCCAGAAGTCCAGGGTTCAAAACATAAGATATATCTTCGAAAGCATAAGCAAACTCTGCAAAAGGGATGTCGTTGTTCCCTGTGATAGCCGCCAATAAGGAAATTAGATGTATGATGTTTGAACAACCTGAGCTCCTTTCAAGTAAATCACCACCGGCTACGTCGTTTATCTTATATTGCATGTTAACTTCGCCACCATTGAGAGTTTCAACAGAATGGTAGGTTAAGTCAAAAGCCAAGATGCCCCCGGATGGAACTTGTAAACGCTGTAGCTTGGGATGAACTTCTTCCAATGTAAACGTTTTACTAACGACTTGCACACTTATTGTTCCGTTCAGGTTAATCACTAGAAGTTCTATTGTTCACTGATAGAGTCCAAAATGTGACTCTTGTGATGTTTATGACGTCAAGCTGGGTTATAGCTGATTCCTTATCATGAACCAGATCCATCTGGAAATGTCTAGATGGTAGGAGAAAGTTGGAATCGACGTTTTCCTTACTCCATCTCACATTTTTGACGTAACTGATCGGAATAATACATCGAAAAGTAACGTCTTCGCCTTTGTAGCGTCGGAAATGAGTAAAAGAATTGAAGTTTTCGTTACCATGAAGACGCACTTGATTGTTGTGAAGTGTTGCTGAAAGTGACTCACTCCGGTCTGCTAGGTCAGTCAATGCTGTGAAATGAGATTGTCGCACTCTATCAGCGTATGCAGTAGCGAAATTCAGAAACCTCCTGCTATACGGTATGTGCGAGAGCGCACAAGTAACAATGCACAAAGATACAAGAAAGCTCATAGTGCTAGTTCTTGAAGGAATCCTTCGATCTGTCCGCATAGTTGCACACAGCAATCTGATAATATCTATGTATTGGATCATTTGGATTACTGTACTGTGAATTGTTGCTTGTACAATAAACCAACAGAGCCTGAATAACCGCATTGTTTCTTCTAGTATGCCCATGATCAATCGATTTCTCAGGTGCAATTCCTCGTCCACTAATCCACGTGATATTCTGCACAGTTGTAGATTACATAACTGATGATGATTCGCGCCCACTGGTCTAATCTACATGAGGCATGTCATAACTTCCAGTTCACTTTCCATGTGAATTCGTGTTCAATCTTCACTTTGCAGTATTACTAACACTTATCCCTGTATTATCCAGAATAGAAAGGCAAACGTAACCTGTCACACACGCATTGTTTATCACTGATCATATAACGTTATACGGGATTGAGATCGTTCTCTCGTAACGCATGTGCTGTCATGGCGAGTGCGGTTCATTTGCTGACGTGGCTCACTGCATTTCTCAATAACATCTCAAACTGGAAATCCCCTACTTCAGAGATTTTTTTCAATTCGGGAACCACGGAATGTTTTGCTTAATGCAACGATTTTGCCTGATACATGCATATGTTTACCTTCAAGGGTTTCCGAATCGATTGCGGACTATGACACAGTGAGACAGACATAACACTATGGTACCTCAAGTGTGAAGTTAAATAACGCACACAAGCTTGTTTGATTATGTATTCAACAGGTCGGTCACAACAAAAGTAATCCATAATAGCAGGCTACAGATAGACACATTCAAACAGGTACTTCTGAGAAATGACCCACTTACTAGAGCATAAAATAACATTATCCTATTTATTCGGCTACTAATACGAAGTTCAGATTTTCTAACTATAAACATCGTATGCAGACAACTGGACCGTTCAGTATGCAGACACCTGGACCGTTCAGTATGCAGACACCTGGGCTGTTCATTATGCACACACATGGACCGTTCAGTATGCACACACCTGGACCGTTCAGTATGCACACACCTGGGCCGTTTAGTATATACACACATACCTGGACCGTTCAGGATACACACACCTGGACCGTTCAGTATGCAAACACCTGGACCGTTCAGAATGCACACACCTGGACCGCTCAGTATGCTGAACAGTATACTGTATTACTTCGAGGAAATCTTCATACAGTACTGTAAAGTCATTAACTGAACAGCTCGAAACTGATCAGTACCATACAAGTGCTGAACAGTATATGTCTCTTAAATTACAAGCGTCTAGTCCGTCATTCATAATCCAGCCGTCGTCCATTAGAGAATATCCGCGTCCATAATCCAAAGACCTATTCCATTTTCCATATAACAGTATTAGCACCAAATTCAAAAGACAATCATAGTATACATAAACATAGGCTTGTTTCCTGCAAGAGAGAAGCGGTCAACAGTTTTCAATGATGTCGGCAAGACATCATGATGTTCCAGAAATATCAAATCCGTATCGCTGATCAGTATTCTTAATCCATAATATTCGTTGTAAAGTCGTCATCTAAAGAATGATGTATCTCAGTCACGCTTTGATTGTGACTGTTCATATGAGTACCATGAGGATCTTGGAAGTACATGGGTTCATACGGCCCCTAGCCCCGGGTTAAGCGGAATTAGACACAAGTTACGAAACGTAGCGCCATAGATCTTGCAGGCTACGTTCGTATTTTGCTATCAGCATGCGATATGTATCGCCAAATTGGAGAAACTTTGAGTGGAGGCGCTTGGTGGAATAGCCCTGTTTTATAAGTTTCTGCAACAATGTTTTGTGACGTTGATTAAAATCATCACATTTAACACAGGATCTAGCAAATGCTACTAAGCGAGATACGTATACGCCATATGCAGGTCCCACTGGAATATTACTATCCAGAAAGGGATCGTTTACGATGTCGAAATTGTAATCATCTCTTTTTGTCATAAAGTCGACGAGAGAGAATGCCCGCTTCATTTTTATAGAGATAGAGATCTAAATAAGATGTGCCTGTAGGGCTATCTGTAGTTTCCTTCAAATCCAGTGAAGGTGGATATATATCCTTCACTGCGGCATTTATATAGCGATTATCCACAGCGAGAAGATCGTCTATATAGCGTTTGGTGAATGAGAAGGAACGGGCTTTGAATGGATCGGTTTTTGAAAGCGCCTGCATATAGTCATATTCATAAGAGAACAGAAACAGGTCGGCCAACAGGGGTGCACAATTAGTACCCATTGGAATACCTATATGCTGCTGATATATTGTGTTGCCAAATTTCACATAGATATTTTTAATGAGAAATTCAAGCAACTCTATAAACAAAGAAACATACCATGAATGATATCTCTTGTATGTAGTCGAGCTAAAGAATGCTTTATGGCTTCCGACATTAATATATCTACGATCAGTTTTCTTGAACACAGATACTATTAATGAACTTAGACGGTCAATAAGGTCCTGATGAGGGATTGTAGTATAGAGAGGCGAGAAATCCCATGTGGATACATGTCTGTACCTTTAGCATGAAGCTCTTCCGTAAGACATTTTGAGTTTTTCAATATCCACATACATTCAACGCCAGAGTTCTTAGAAATAGTGGCGCAATACCTTTCCCAAAATGCTTTTACCCCCTGAAGGGCCCTCGGCAATAGGGTTGAAAGAAGCTTGGTGGTGCAGCTTCTAGAACCAGCTATGAATCTAGCTTTGTATGGTGATTTATGCATTTTGGGAGTCCAGTATAGTTTTGGTATGTCGTTATGATTGGTTGGAAGACAAATACCTATTTCCCTGAGAAACTTTTTGTGATTGTTAAATAAATCTTCCAGAGTAAATGCAGTTTGGGAATAAGTAGACGTATTTGATGAAGATATGTCTACACTCAATTCTTTAACCAGCACCTGGTAATAGTAATATTTACATATGAATATTATATTATTCGGAGCTTTGTCTGCTGGGACTATGACGAATTTACTCTGGAGATTGCTAGAACTTCTTGCGAATTGAGGTTTCTCAGAACTTGTTTTGCTTGGGGAAGAGTACTTCTGTCAATATGGCGGATTGTTTCAACGACCTTGCTCTTTGTGAGGTCCAGCCAATCAGCGAGTACTGTAGGTTCAACTTTTTCTCGCTTAGACCAATCAATAACGTACTGTTCCAATGCAGACAGGACTATCTTCTGGTCGACCTTCAGATTTATTCTTCTTGGCTCTCTATATTTAGGTCCTTTCATCAGGAGTAATTTCAGATCCTTATCACTCACCACATCAAGGTCACCAGTCACAATATGTTTGCATGGTGCATAGATAAAGTTCGACAATTCGCAATCACAACTATAGCCTCCTGACGTGTATAAGTTCCAGTCAAATTCCTTGACAGCATTGGAGTAATTGAATATTTTGGTGGCTATAGATTTAGTGTAATTATATGAAATGCAAGGTGGTTCTGTGAACTTAAAATAGTTTGGTACAGCGTTGCGTACCTCTGGATCATTCAGGATTCGAGGTAAATTAATGATGTCCAGTCCTTTATCTAAGTAGTTGAGTTTCAAGAAAAGCCGATCCTGAGAGGTTTCGATTATGTTCACTGGACGATACAACCGAAAATACGCTATATCTTGACATACTTTAATGATTTTTGATGGTATTATATTTCCTGAAGACGCAGATTGGAATTAGTGACCAATATATCCCGATATAAAATCAATCTATTTGATTGAAAATTCCAGTTTATTAGGATCTCTTAGACTGAATTTCCAGTCTATGTTAGATTCGTGCTGTTCCTTTTCAATATTATAGATTGAAAATAATTTCAATCTAATAGATTGAAAATAATTTCAATCGCACATTTTAATCTTAGAAGATTGCAATCAGGGACAAGATCTAATCTTCGCAGATCAAAATGTCAATGTTTAGGTTCGATCGAAGTTATTTTCAATCTATTAGATTGAAAAAAAGGACAGAATGAATCTAATGTCGACTGAGAATTCAATCTAATAAAACAGAATAAACTGGAATTTTCAATTCCATAGATTTATTTTCGATCGAAATAGACTGGTCACTAATTCCAATTTAATTATTTAAGAGGGATATACTGCTCAGTTTCTGTGAAGAACCGTTCAGTTATTGACTGCATGAAACTGTCCCCTAACTGCATGGTACCTATCTGTACCTGAATGGAACTGTGTGGTACCGCTAATTACAGCATTTGGTTCGAACTTCTAACGGGCCTTTCTGAGTAGAAATGTGCAGTTACTGTACAGTGCTGATTATAGTCCCAGGATTTCCTGTGTACAGTGATATAGAAAACATGAACACCGATTTCCGCTGTTTTGTATTCTTTTATCAATGGAAGAAACTTTTATTACGTTTAAATATCATAATTTTAAAGAATTAATAGTACAGGTCAGTGATAAGTAGGAAATGTATTCTGTGATAACGGCTGCACACTGGGGTTTATTTGGAGTGCCATTCTATCTGTACAATTCTTTACATTGTTACAATTGCAAGCGTCAGATTCGGCATTCAACATTCAGATTTGGACCCGTCATTCAGTATTTAGTCGTCGTTCGGGACGAATTTCTGAGGTCTTCATGAAACGGCCTTTCGAAAGATAATCCAACTCGGTACCAGAATAAAAGTTAAAAAATAACGTAATTTTTTTTTCGACAAAAGACAAATCGGGAAAACATTTTAGTGTGTCTACAGTATAATACATCCGAGTATTAAACTTTGGTTTTATTACTCGCATACCATACACACCACTCAGTAGTGAGATCAGTTAGCGAAATAATCGTGACACGCCTGACAAAAGCACCATTTCTTCACATAATCTGTGTATGAGGTTATAATTTCACAGCTGTAAAATATGGATTACAAATTTAGTGTGTGGCCAGGATGACGTCCTCATTAAGTCGTTGTATTAAACTAGTATAATTCCTGTTTTCGCCCATCACCCTTACCATTTTCATTTTCTCCTGTTGCAAGGAAGCTGAAAATTTACAAGCTGTATCTTTGGACCATGTTTACCAGGAAATGTAAAACGTTTTACAATGGCTGCTATGATGATGCCATATTGACGTAAGTATTAGAAAAAAATATAATATATAAATAAATAGAATTGGGCGAATTATTAATATTTTTTTATTTCTGATTTTATTCCTACGAATACTGCTCAATAAATTGTAAATAAATATATGATGTGAAAATGAATATTTGATGTGAAATAAAATATAATCTTAGACACTTTCTGTTGACAAAAGCAAACAAAATATAATGATAAAATCAATAAAAAAAAATTAAAAATAAATAAAAACATTTAGAAAAACGCTTCTTTTCAACTCGTGAAAGCTATTTTGAATTAACCTATCTGGCTATGCTTGGAGGATTACGTAATTAGCATTGAAATCCCTCAAATATAATAAATTAAACAGTCAATGATTTTCAGCACTCGCCTTCTTTTCATTTTAGGGATATAGAAAAATGTTCCACGGAGGGTCAAAATCCGCCGACGTTCTCCACCAGATGGATAATAGTAATGGTCTTTATTTGGTTATCTCTTTTATCTATCAAGACGTTACTTGTGTATCTGTACTTCCATTCTATACATCTATACATTCCCTTATGCAATATGAGTAACGGATTATATCTGTGGTACACTGTTTTCGACACCTCTCATCAGGAGTCCATTTTACAGTAGAAACACAATTTTGGAGGTGACGGTAGTCTGGAGGTCGTATTCACCCGATAACCACTTTACAATACTGAGGATACACAAAACAAACATAATGTGATCAAAAATTAGTTTTTCATAAAAAATACATTTTTGTAAATTATATCAAATACGGAGAATCCCACATTGCTACATGTAAGTTTGATATCCCCAGTTTTTAACTGACTGTATTCCTACTGCACTATGGATTACAAGTCTTGTTATTATGCCATTATGGCCCCTCTGCGCTATCTCCGAAACGACAAAAAAATTTAGAGCTGACACTCCAGGACATTGTAAGTTTATCATATCGGGGTCATTTTGCGCCTATTTGCATAACCCCGAGCAGAGGATCATGGATCAATTCAAGATGGCAACCATTTTCGTCATATGCCTTCAAACTTTCTACTTTTCCATGAGAAAAAGTGGACAAAAGTTACATCAAAGAAAAAATAGAAAAATCGATAAAAAAAATGCCTTCTTTTTTGGAAATGACGTCACTGTGACTTCAACATCTTGGGTTCCTTTTTTACAAATTCTGGTAGAGCTTGGCGCAAGGGTATAGCATGGTGAGTTTCAGCTCTCTAGCTCAAGGCGTAAGAAAAATAATTAGGGGGGGAGGAGAGGGGACGAAATGGCCCGTCAGGCCTGGACAGTTCCCAAAAAGCGCAGGCCAGATAGGGTTAACATTGCATGGGAACCTCCTGAATTATATGTGTTTGAATCAATTGTGATTTATCAATTTTAAAATATTAAAATTTGTAAGAATATCCTAAACTAAGTAACATATCTATTATGTCAGTATTACTACTCAACACAAATAGCATGTACAATAGTAGCATGTACAGTTGTCCAAGTGCTGTATTTTCATAGCAGAACCTGATATTGATGTCAACTACATTACATGTTATTGTAAATTCACTGGCAAGAATCAATAGTGCTGTCATTTAATTAACACCAATTGGCATGTTGCCAGAATATCCACTAAGCTTTTTTTTTCTGGCAAGATGCCAAATAATATTTTTTTCGGGTAGAAAAGCCGGCTGATTTCATAGCTTCACGACACTATAGACGAACAATCTCGTCAAGATATTGCGACAAATTATGGGAGGGGTTGTCTCCTAGAGCAAAATATTTTCCCAGTATAGGAAATAGCTATCAATCTTATTGTAAATGCTTTGTGGGAGACATGTAATAAATGCTATCTACTTGCTACTTATATCGAAAGCAAGATAGAAGGTAGCAAAAGTGAACATGAATACTGCTTTATCTCTGGTCTGTTATTAACTATTATCAATATTGTTGTGAATATCTGTGCAGTCTATGGTGATTTTGTCAATAGTAAAGTTCCATAACATGGTACATTTCCCTTCATTACGTGTAGGTCAACTAAAAGCCTGTGTATATCAGGACTAGTTCAAGCGTGTCATTGGTTAGCTGAGTATGAAATACACCTGTGTATGTTACATGTATGTGGCTGTGCGCTTGTTTTACCCATTAAGCTTGTGTAATTCGCCAGTGTTTATTTTCCGAACGCGTTATCATCCGCTTAACTGTTATGTTAAACACGGTTTGCGTTTATTCGTAACATATGAGGATCCGTTGCTATTGATTCTTTCGAATAAGTCCGGATCTCCAGGAATAGATTACCGATGGTTTCCTACATCAGACAATCCACAATAGGGGGTTCCCCAATTTGTGTTGCGGTCGATATGGACACGCCAGCTTACCACCTAGGAACCGGGTTGCATATCTTGTGCAGCTAACTAGAGTGTCTCACAACATTGCATTGACATGATTGATCTGGTTGCTGAATAATGCCTGTTTAGTTGGTGTTTTACTTTCTCTGTTTGACCTTGATTGAATGTTAATTGTCTGAAACTCCCAATGGTGAAGAAATTTACCTGAATTACAAGACCAAGGATGTTACGAGTAACTGACAGACATGATGTACATAATGGTGATTGTTCGCCGTTTATGTATGTTATAGATTTCGTGTCGACCATATTAGACGAAAACACTGTTCCAGATTTCATTAATCCATTTCGAAAAGTTTATTACCATTTCAATCATGAAGAACTGAAAGACACTCCCCCACTGAGCTGAACCGACAAAAACGAGCCATGGCTCTTTTTGTCCTCCGGTTGACAGATTTGGTGTATTCACATTTGGAAATAAGCGCACAGTGTACGATGATATTTCGAAAGAAAATAAATCGACTCATTCATAATCCATTAACATTAAACATATATATGCAACTGGGCTTTGACCCCGGTTTCTGACAAAATAAGTTTCGATGTCTAAACTATGTAAACTTCATATAACTCCTATCGAAAACGGACACCCCCATAGACGTGTTCATTTTGTACGTGGAAGACGGGAAGATTTGAGTAATCGATACTCTACTACCACTCCTGGAGGCACAGTAGTTTGGTGCCTGGGAATATTGACCTATTATTGAATGTTCTTGCGGGCACTATGATTTCTATAGTATACTAGACTGATGATGGAGTTTCGTTCGCTAAGGATAAATCTAACGTGAAGAGTACTCGCTCTTTGAGATTGCCATCAATGTGTGAATAGCGTGATCGCAATGATCGGTGAACTTGGAACGCATGTATTGATTGCCGTGAAATGAAAGCCCAAGTTGCCTCTGTAATATCATAGTTAGGCCTTGTTAAAGGAGTAGACCACGTTCAATTTTAACAGTGAGAATGTGATAACAATTGTATTAATAAGTCGACATGCTAAGATAAGATAAAAAAATAGTGGATCATCATATTATTTGTAGAAAATTGCATCAGTTGTGAATCTTGTATCAGAGAATTAATAGGGAAATGGGAATGTTTTCGTGTTTAAAATTCATTAAACTAAATTCTCACAGTCAAATGTTCTTTAATTTAACACATGAAGTAAAATTTATATACTTCTATAAACATGAAATAATGATGGGTCATGATTTTTCTTAACAGTAGTGGTATAGCTGATAAATGGAGCTTGTTCATCCCTGTGTCCAGGAGGGGATGGGGGTGCGGAATTCGGGAGGAAATTGAAAATATTCTGTCAGTTCATCAAAGCCTATATAAGGTTGCCTAGTCAAAAGAAATTTGTCAGTATATCCTGAACTGTTTCCTGCATGTATGCGACTGTTAGGCATCCGTGTGGCAGGGGAGACAACTGATGGATCATCTAAACTTTTAGTGTCTTTGGGCCTATCTTTAGACAACTACTTGCAACAAATACACCTCCCTCAGGATAAAGTTCAAAATTTCAGTTGGAAATTAATTTTTATTTGTGTCGGAATAAACTGAAGCTCAAAGAGATACATCCATTAGTTGAAACTCTGAATCTTGCATGTCGAGCAATAAAACCCGGGCGCCCATTTTGTGGAAGGCTGATGCAACATGTCACGTTAAAACATTCATTACATTCGGATCACCAATGGAATGTGAGCCGATCTCAAAATATGGCAAGACATTTTGGTCAACTTCAATGGCGTGGTATTTTTTGGAAACCAGTTTTTGGTTATCAAACGAGTCGATCCAGCTGTTTATGGATGCAAGCAGCTCGTGCGGATTTGGAGCATTCTTTAATGGTCACTGGATCTGTTGTACTTGGCCACTTTAGGGGATATGCAAGGACATCATTACATTTCTTGAACTATTTCCAATAGCACTAGGGGTCATGGTGTGGGAGAAACAACTAGCTAACAAGAAAACCATATTCCGATGTGATAATAAGGCAGTTGTTACAGTTCTGAACAAGTCTACCTCAAAGTCCTCCAGGATAATGAACCTAGTCCGTTAAATAGTGTTACAATGTATGACACACAACATAGTTTTCCGGGGGATTCATGTTTCGGGAATTCAGAACAATACTATAGATTCTCTTTCTCGTTTGCAGTTCGTTTCTGAGAAATGCACGGCATGCCGACTAGGAAGCCACGCAGATACCAGCAGCTATCTGGCAAATTTGTGGGTAGCGGCGATCGACTTAACGAACGGATCATTAGCAACAGAAATATTCGAAGCTTATGCTACAGGCATTAATTCAGTTTTAGCATTCAGAGGAACAGTAGGTTTGCCTCAGTTGTGTCCAGCACCTGTCAACCATATTATTCTGTTGATTGTTCATTTACAAGAAATACTCTAGCACCTCCAGTAGCAACTTATTTGACGGGTATAGGACATAAACACAAACTAGGCTGGGTCGAACCTACACAACACTATATTGTTCAAAAAATATTGGAAGGTTTCCGGCGGTCAGCCAATCGCAGAGACAATCGCTCACTCATTACATATGACATCATGCGAAAAATAATTCAGTGTTGTCTTGCAAAAAGCTATATCTTTTATTGGCATTCCATGTAAGACTAACACTTCACATTCCTTCAGAATCGGAGCCGGAACGACTGCCACCCTTTGAGGAATTTCTGAAGACCATATAAAAAAAACTGAGGCGTTGGAAATCAGCGGTTGTTCGGTCTTACATTAGGCTATGATGGTTATCCCTTAATAAGACAAATTGTGGTTGATATAACCCATTAATTCATTTCTGTCTGACGCTGGCTCTAACTTTAATATTTACATGAATTTAGTATATTTTCAGGCAAACTTCGAATATGGATATATGGCTCATCTTTACGTTTACTGGGCGGCCCAGCGTACACGTTGCAGATCGGGTGGCGAGATGCTTGGACTGGGACATGGCTGGACCGGCATCAGAAGGGTGAAGCGGATACAGCTGGTTCCCACCATCCAGCACGATTTACACCTATATCCTTTCCCAGACATTCTGTTCATTCATTTAGGTAGCAATGATCTTGTAGGAAGGAAATCACTAGAATTGCGCCATGGCATCTCTAGAGATTTAACTACACTCCGCTCCCTCTTGCCATATTGTCGCATAACGTGTTCCAATTTGATACCTTGGCTTTTTTTACCTCCGTCAATCAGACGGAGGCCTCGGAGAGCAACGTGAAATCTCCCGCCAAATAATTGTCATATGGGGAACCCACGACTCATGGGATTTCCAATAGGGATTGCTATGGTTCCCGACGAAAATTTGAAGCCAAGTTGTTGGACACTATTGAAATAATGGGATTCCCCATTGTAATGCATTTGAATGGGCCTTGCTTCTTTAGTCGGGTTCCACCTCCCATCATGCTTCACGAGTTACACGTAATGGCCGCTTTCACCGGGAGATTTAACATGGCGGCTCTCCATCTTGTAGCGATGGACAAGGCGATTTTTTACCGTTTTTCTGGTAAGTTTATTGCCGTCATTTTATGTCATTACAACACAATGATTCCTAGTACACCACCCGTCATTTCTATATATCGTAAAGTATTTGTCGGCTGATGACTTATGTCGAAGCCAACCAAATAGTCCAAGTTGTTGTTGTTGCATATCAAATGCACATGCACGCACTGACTGGAAGACTGATATCCACCAGCCTGGTTGTTTAAAAACAGTTATTCTAAATTTTGCTGATAAATTATATTTTCTGAGAGGGGGGGGGGCTATTTATTTTGGCATTTGGCAGTTGAATAATGGTTTGATTTTGCAGAAGCACCAAATTGATCTATCTGCGTGAGTCTGTAAACTTATATAATAAAGCTGATAACTAATATACATATACTTTTTGTTTGACAACATTGTAAACCTTTTCTTCTGATTTATCCTAACAGTTTAGTGACATCCACATTGTGTGCTGCGACACTCGTTGATGAAAAATAATTTGCTTGTTAAAACCTGATATTCTGAAAACTTATTCTGAATTGTAGCTGAAACAAAGGAGTGTCTACATTTCACATGTAGGCCTATTCCATATTATTGAGATTTTTGACTGATAGCATAGATGGAACCTTTCCCAAATTGTTTTTTTTAGTTTTAAGCTCTGGACATATCACTGCGCATTTATTTGCCATACAATCACATTTCACAGGCTTTGTTCAGCCCCCGTGATCTGGAGCCAAACAGACACTATCACTAGATGAAAGAAGGAGATCATGATATACATTTCAGGTTTTACCGATGTCAAATGACTTGAACAGAAGACAATTAGACAAAAAGAAAATCAATAAATAATAAATTACATAGAAAATATTCTTGTCTTTGCAAAGGGGACATCAGACACACTGACAACACAGACCTTCATTCAAATTTCGCCTTCCATTGGAGAGACAGAAATATTCCTCAAACACAGTATACGTATTCACTTTTGTGATCCAATTTTCGTTTGTCAAAATATTGCTTCATAGAGAAGTTACTGATATAAACAATCCTGTTCTAGATTATGATATACTGGATTCTTATCATGCTCATGCCACTAACATGAACTCCAATCCAACCAGTGGTCAAGATCCATCATCGTTCTTCCGAATTCATATTATTGACCAGTCATAGATTGGATTAAGTTCTCATAGTACTCAGTTCTCATTTCATACTTTTACAAAATTCTTGTAACATGGTCAGGTCCCAGTTCTATTAAATACACGTATGAAAGGTGCGAACTGGTATAATGGATTTCATCTTGTTGTGTATGACAAAAGAATGAAATATAATGAAGGCCATAAACATTTTCAATGAAGTGAGTTTTGATATTAAATATGTATACAATTGATTCCAACCTGTAGGTCATGGATTCAGCACTTCTGCTATCAGATACAACAGAACTGTTACACAATGGATGTACTGGATGAAATGGAAAAACCAAAACTATTGATTGGTTCAGCTGTGTCAGAAAGATGAGGAATGACAGAAGTGGTGAAAATCAGAGCCAGTGATTGGCCCCCCCCCCATTGGATATCAGCTGATTCCTCGGGAAATAAACATTACACATGTAATGACCACCGGCAGAGTGATACATGTGTCAGTCGGTCAGACATTTCCAAGGATTCCCAGTTCTAACTTAAAACAACCATGTACTTCAAGATCCTCATGGTACTCATATGAACAGTCACAATCAAAGCGTGACTGAGATACATCTTTTTTTTTAGATGACGACTCTATAACGAATATTATGGATTAAGAATACTGATCAGCACGTACGGATTTGATATTTTTGGAACATCATGTGATGTCTTGCCGGCATCATTGAAAACTGTTGACCGCTACTCTCTTGCAGAAACAAGCCTATGTTTATGTATACTATGATTGTCTTTTTTGAGATTTGGTGCTAATACTGACATGGAAAATGGAATAGGTCTTTGGATTATGGACGCGGATATTCTCTAATGGACGACGGCTGGATTATGAATAATGACGGACTGGGCAAGCGTAATTCATTCTTTCTCTCAGAATGATTGGATCTAACTTTTACAAAACCTGCAGCTCCCAATAGCTCCTGGATCTAGAACACATAAATGAAGGGATCTAGTTTATCGGTGCTATGGCAAAAATATCATGTAGAATGGGATTGTGTGGATAATATCAGATTCATGGAAGTTGAAGTCCTGCAGCATGCTCCACAAATATCATCAAAGGTCATACAACTTTCTGTTCTGCACCAGTGTGGATCTATACTTGTTTTTTTGTTTTACAAAATTATCTCCCTTGACCAGGTGTGGACTTGAATGTGTCTAAAATGATTTAGCTTCTAGAAACAAAGATTTCATTTCCTGAGTAGAGGTAAAAACCGAACATATTTTGATTATTTTATTCAAATTTTAATTTCACTTCTGGTATATGTACATAACATGTATGAAATACATACAGAATGAACTGCATACAGATTAACACAAATAACAGGTAAAGGTATCTCATTACATTCTTAACCAAAAATCAATACGTGGGTGATATTACAACAATACCATGGTGTTATATATTGTTATGATTGGCTTAACTTTAGCTTTCGAAGATATTTTTAATTTGAGCGCAATGGGCAATCATACTATATTTATTTTTATAACTCCATTTATTTTCACAATAAGCAACATAATCGAGATTAGCAAGTGAAGATTTACAACATAATATAATACGCATCATGGGTCTCCTTCAGTTTAGTGCAGACATATATACCCTTGAATATCTGTTACCATGATTCAGTCATAATATTGTCGGTATTATATTGATGTCGACAAGGAATAAACATAATTATTTGATAATATTATTAATTGTATGTTGTTTATGATTAACATGAGCTTTTTATTCGCTGGAATCCAACCATTTGTTCCATATCGACAATATTCTCATCAGCCATCACCATTCAATATGAATGTGATACATGTACAAGTCCATGGTAATTGATACATTATGGTGAAGGTGACC
>JAVTVY010046499.1:0-20712 GCA_036873755.1 Hanleya hanleyi
GTGACATCATATAGTAAAATAGATGTTTACCGAACATTTCGATTACTTTTCAAGTACCTAGCACCAAAGCATCAAAAAGAATTATCTGGAGATAATTTTCCCTGTTTATCTGGACAGAGCATATGAAAAGTAGTTCGCTCATGTGCAACACTAAAGGAGTTGTTCGGCCGGATTCAAACTGAACCGTGCGTTGGTTGGTTTCCCCTATACGTCATAGCAACGTAGTAACGGTCAACTTCCGCTATTGGTGGCAGGGATGGTAATGGAGCCTGCGAAATGGAGCATGCGCTGTGGGGAGGTTGCCAAAGATGGCGGATTTATACTTCACTTATTCCCATAATGCAGTGGAGTGATGTCATCAGGTTCAAGATCTAATAGGATATACAGGTATCCCTGTATGACCACTTCAATACTGGCTATTCGAAGGATAGGAATATTTCCCATTTGAAAGCCATACAACTCCTTGCCATATTTGGATACCTCATTGCACGTTATGGTTCAGTTATCACATGCAGGCCTTGCGTTTCGACGGGTATCCGGGTATCCGATACTCGTGGAGATACCCGTTCATTCGTTTCACGGGAATCTGTTTGGATACCCGTAAAATAATGTCTGGGGAAAATTTTGTCGATCAAAAAAAACATATTCGGCTTTAATAAACGATATTTTACCTAGAAATCATCGAATGGCGGAAGTTCATATTTTTACGACGTCAAAGTGGTCGACGAATTATGGCAGCTGCGTGCATTCTCTTGTACTGGGCGATTTTCGTCGTATCATCTCTACCTACGAGCATTTACAACAAACAACCGTGCATAGAAGAATGCAATTTCAGAAACACTACCGTTTTACGGTCGATCGATAATGTAACAAATGGTAAACATGGAGGACACGCATGGGCTTGATTCCAATCTGCTTGAAAATGTCGAAAGGAAAGACAATATCTGTACAGGCTTTCAACGGATGGCCAGGATGTTTTGTCTTCATACACAACGACGGAAAAAACAAAATTTGTGTCTGCTAAATGCAAAGTTCATATTGCGTGTTTGTTCAATTCATCAACATATTTAAGTGGTATGCTAGATGTCATGATGATGGTATTACTATATCCAGCACTTAGTGTAAACATTCGTAATGACTTAAGTCGGAAGCTGAGCTGGTGACCCGTGACACTCATAGTGAGAGACAGAGCTATTCTGTAGTCCATAATGAGAATATAATAAAGGTCCATAACCTCAAATCGAAAATTTTCAAGTGACTCCATTTTACAGCTCCAAATTAAATTAATTCAAGGAGACAATCCTTGACATAATTTCATAAATCATGCTGTATGTTGTTGTAGTTCCTCAAGAGAAAATTTATCCATTCATCCTATATGTATAACAGTAAGCTTGACAGTTGATTGGACGGTCAGAGATCAGCTCAATGAACATGATGAATCGAATGGCTGCACTGAGGGGTGGGGAACAACATGATGTGAGAATCAATTATCCTATTAACAACAGTAAACATGAAAAGAGTACATAAATGTTTATTCCACTTTAATCTCCACAATTCAATTTCTCGTCACTTCAGTGGATACTGGTAGATACCCGTAAACTGAAATTGCGGGTGTCCGTTTGGATACCCGTGGATTTTGACGAAAAGCAAGGCCTGACGTGTTTCAGGGTGGTGTTTACAGTTTGAAGAATTTACCCCATTTACAAGGTCAAGAACATGACGGAACATGAATGTGGTATTTAACTTGAAAACGTGAAGATGGATGCATTTCATGTTATGTAAGACATACATGTACATGTATCTCTCTCTCAATTGAACCCTCCAAAAATTCTATAGGAAAAGTCTGAAAAATGCAAAAACTCAACATTGTAACAGACTGGAAGGTTAATCAGCTCATCAGCAGATATATATCAAGAGATATTTTAATTACCTGTATATTGGATTGTTTTTGTGTAACATGCTACATTGAAAACTGTGAATACTGACACCTGGGTAAACCGACCAACTTCTAAATAGTACCGACACTATCCATGGTTCCAATACTAAAATTCAAAATATATTGAACCTTGATAAACCAGACTGACACAACATGTACATGTACAAACTGGTCCCAAGCATAGTCAGTATATACAGGTTTCACTGTTTTACTGTTAGACTATCAAAACTTTTAAATCCAAAAAATCAAAAGTTTGCAAACACTAGTTCAGGATCTCATAACAGGTTGAATGAAATCTGCAGGTGAACGTTAAGAGATGTAGAATCTTTCATTGTACATTGAGCAGTTTGTATGTACATGTAATGCTACTGTTTGGACCAAACCAAGTTAGGACGATTCATGCACACAGGGCTGGTCTGTGATTTGCCCCTCCACATTCACATGGGGAGAGGGAGAAGGCTAAAATTATGTCAGTTCAAGCCACATTATTAAGTAGGCCTACATTGATGTAGGCTGCATACATGTGTAAGCTTATGTAGCAGGACGGCACAGATCCGGACACTCAGAGCTTGCTCTTCAAAGACACCAAAAGTTATCTCCCCTGATTCTACTTAATAATGGAAATTATAAATGAAGAAACTCTTTGCTTACACTACAGTACAATGTACAGTCAGGGTATGAAATAGACAAACAAATTCTAGCTGCCCATCGGCAAGCACAGGCAACCAACACATCCAAATGCATTGCAATTTGGACAGAATTTGGTTGCCCAAAGGAAATTTAGGTTGCCCCGGGCAACCGGGCAAAGGGCTATTTCGCACCCTGACAGTGAACATACTATTGTTTAATCTTTCAGGTAAGTACATATTAGTGAATTCTTTCTACTATGAGTAAAATAATACAGTTTACCATCAGATGATGAGATATTGCTACCATTATTTCAGATCTACATACATGTATACCTATAGACAAACATAGTGTCCAATGCTGGTACACATACAGTGTAACCTCACTATATGCTGTTGGAGGATCAAATTTTAACTGCCTCATAGATTTTCAGTCTCATAAAAGGGTTGAAATAACAGGTATTCTTCAATTTGAGGGATGACATAGCACCCATCTTAAATCAGAATCAGTGCTGTACTGAGGTACCTTATAGTGAGGCTACACTACACTGTACTACATTTGCATTTTACATGTAGTTTGTTTAACCAAAAGTGAAAGAAAGCAGAATACAATTCTATACATGAGTTAGCGGTAACCACATGTACATGTAGCTTAGTTTCCACAAGCAGGGCTTGCTATTCCACGAAAATCTGATTCTCTTCAGCACCCCTGCAATATAATTCATGGGAATCCATCCGATTCACATAAAATCTGCACGGAAATGTTTCCCATGGATTTGGATTGTGGGAACATGTTTAAATTCCCGTTGATTTCGATGGAAAGCAAGGCCTGATTTACACTGCCAAGGGTTCAAATTTTTATCGATTACATGCACTGTGGTATAGTTTGGAGAACATTAATATTTAAAATCATAGGTTTGCTGTTATTACTACCGGACGGTATCGTATCTAAGTTACATGTATAAGGCAAAATAATATACGAGCTGGGCACTGACCTGGTGATGGAGGACAACATCGGATCTATTGATACACGTCCTACTATATTTGCAGTAAACCTCTGTTTGTTTGTCCTGAGAAAGGGAAGCTTATATAAAACATGTGAATGTAGTAAGGGGATACTTTTAATGAAATCAAATCAGCTTCGTTACAGCAGATTCTGAATGGTTCAGTGATCCACCAATCAATTTGGGGAACATGGGGTGATGGAATACATGTACTGATGTAGTTTCAGCAAAGAGTGAACAATTAGGTGATATTACCAATATGGGGTATAGCCAGAGGAGATCGGAACTGAACGGAAGTGGGGAGGGAGGGATACAAAAGGAAATAAACTAAGATAATTCAGTAAAGCAACTAGTATGTTGTACATGTACATACATTTTTTTAATAATTGAAGGTCACTCCCGTGTGCAAAACATCATTTTTTCATCAGTAAACCTATTTCCTGTATGTACTAAAAGTTTTTTATCATTCTGAATTAATTTATATCTCTACCAATAAAACTAGGTGATGTACCGCAGAGATAGCATACACTGGGGTTTTCTAATCTAATTAGTCCCGGAGGCTATTAAATCTCCAGACAGGTCAACTCTTTGGTGTACCTAACCCTTTCTATCAGTCAAACATGTACAGAACAAGAGCAAATGTCAGGGTTATATCTGATCTGGTTTAGCTAACAGTTTTGTGCTATTTTCACTCTTTTATGAGCTTACATGTGTCTTACCTACAAATATTATTATACACTAAGATGACAAAAATTATAAATGCAATCTTGTACCCTTGCTACAACATGTTTAGTATAAAAATTGAAATAATAACGGATCTTACATGTACATCTGTAACAAGTAGTTACCAACGAGTATAAAAATATTTGTGTGTTGCATCTAACCCTACCTGAGTGCCTCATAACTTCTGTACAAGTACCTCAAAGTTTTTTGGAAATATTTGTTTTTAATCAGACAGAGATTGTCATATAATCTAGAGACAATCAAGTTGGCTGACCTGCAGCATGAATGAACTTCTGTATTTTCAGGCCTAGCAAACTCCTCCATGCACAAACCTCAGTTCCTTGTTCATTCATCTATTTCCATGTACTTGCGGCCAATTCTGTCTACAGAGCGTGCAATAGAAAAAAAAAAAAAAGCAAGGGTTATGTGTATTAAACCCGGCAGCTCGCCATTTTGGGTTTTGTCAAAAACATGCAGTAAGTCCAGCCTAAACCATGGGCGTCGCTAGGATTTTTCAAAGGGGGGTCGATTATCATAGCACTTTAGGCGAGGGTCCAGGGGCCGCCTAGGCCCCGGAAGCTCCGGATTTCTAGATCGCCGGAGATGCGTTTTAAGCGTTTTCCCGGAATTAAATCTGAACATAATGTATGCAGATTTAGGGTTATATTATACATCTCTGAGACCGTAGATGGCCTGAGATGCATTCTGAGCGATTTCCAACAATTAAACTAACACGTCATTTGTCAAATATCAGTATTATATTTTATTCTCTTGTCATCTTGAAAACACAATAATAACGCTTTGGGCCTATATACCTCGTAGGCTAACCCAGTGGCGTCGGAACGTAATTGAAAGTTGGGGACCACTATCACAGCCCAACAGGCGGGGGTCCAGGGGCCGCCTAGGCCCCGGAAGCTCCGGGGTCCTAGATAGCCGGAGATGCGTTCTGAACGTTTTTCCGGAAATAAAACTGATCATACTGCATGCACATTTATGATTCTATTTTCACGATTTTTTTTCTCGCAATTATAAGCATGCATCGGTATTGAAAACATCGCACCTCATGCCTTCATCCATTTGACGTTCTAGTTATATTTAAAACATACAAAACGATGACTTATAGTTCTTGGGAGGGAAACCAATATGCCTACAGATAAGATTCATTCACACAAAGATAAAACAAGGAAATCCTCACAGCCCAACAGGCGAGGGTCCACGAGCCGTTTAGGCCCCGGAAGCTCCGAAGTTCCAGATCTCCAGAGACGCGTTCTAAGAGTTTTCCCAGAAATAAATTCGAACGTAATGTATGCAGATTTATGGTTCTATTTTCACGTATGTTTCGCATTTATAAGCACTCATCGATATTGAAAAAATCATACTTCATGCCTGAATCCATTTGACTGTTATATTTATCACATAAAAAGAACACATAAAAAACCGATGACCTTTACATGATGGAAGATTAGAACCAATATGATAGCGATTCATTTACACAAAGCTAAAATGAGCGATCGTCACAGCCTGACAGGCGAGGGTCCAGGGGCCGCCTAGGCCCCGGAAGCTCCAGGGTCTCCGGTTGCCGGAGATGTGTTTTACCCGTTTTCTCGGAAACAAATCTGAAGACAATGTATATAGATTTATGGTTCTATTTTCACATTTGTTTCGCATAAACCCGCATCGATATTGAATAATATGCCGGACTCCATTTGACTTCCTGATTTGACACAAACAAAACGGGCCTTTTACACACCACTACACGTCTTGGCACTCTATCTGTAATTTTTATGTATTTTTTATTTTATGTTTTTATGCTTTTTTTATTTTGTTTTTGTTTTCTCTGTTTTTGTTTTTGTTTTTTGTTTTTTCTTTTGCTTTTTCTTCTGTTTTGTTTTTTTTGGCGCGGCCAAGGGGGGGTCGTTCGCACCGGACGACCCCCCCCTAACGACGCCCCTGTAAACAAAAAAGGTTAACCCAGAAAACTTTCAGAGTCCAAAAGAAGTCAAAATGATTCTAAGTCCAGCCTAAACAAAAAACATTAACCTTCCAGCTTGAGTCTAACGTTGTGCTAAACATAAAAAGTTAACCGGACACCGACACGGACACCAACACAGACACCGCAACTTAATCCGGGTCCGTGTTCACAGCTGGTTCGCCATCACATTTCTTAGTAAATCCAAAATTAAATAGACTCATATTGATTGCAATTATGATGAATAGCGTTTAAAGTACACACGAGGTCAGCATGCTGATTTCATCAACACAGAGGCTAGCAACAGCAGTGAGCTCCAGTTCTCTTGACGCGCAATGCGAGATTCAAAATGACAAACTCAGGCTGCACGAAAGTGCGTGAAATAAGACGGATGATAGTTCGATTCTTGTTTTTTCAAGGTACTTATGAACATGATCGACCATTCGCATATTTAAAATTTTGCAGTCCACGTAATCGTCAGTTTGAGAGCAAATCCTATCAGAAATACTACTGATACATATTTTTATGAGATTGTCCGTCGGTCTATCACACATTTATTTCTTGTTGCCGGAGACAAATTCTTGTTGCCCCGGGTAATTGGGTGAATGGTTATTTCGCACGTTGGTGAGCATGGACCAGAAATCCTAGTGCTCGCCCCATTGAATCTATACGCTCGTGTAGTATTCCACAGCCGCAGAAAAAAACACAGAAAAACCGTGGACTCGCACCAGTTCTTCTTCAAAGTCAGTTCGGTCTTTCACCGAGCAATCATGAAAATTGCTTTCCATGCAATGGGCGTTGATGTGACAATACTGACATGATGGTGATGGTGTAATAAGTTAATGGAGAAGCACAGACTCTCTTGTCTGCCATGAAAGTCTAGCCTGATGTATTTTCGTCAAAAACATTTGGGTCAACTGAATCCTGAAAGGCCCTGGATAATGGTGAAAATTTGTCCAATCGCATAGAACTTTGTATGCGGATAAGGATATATTTCAAGAGCACAAGGATTGGATCGGGTGAGTGCCAGGATTTCTTGTCCATGCACATGGAATTGGCTCCAAGCACAGGAAAATAGATAGATGGGCAAGGAACTAGGGTGCATGCATGGAGGAGATTGCTAGGCCTGATTTTGTAACTCACCAACGATGTACATGTACAGCTAGGAGCAAACTATCAAAATCTACAAGCTGGCTACAGTACCTCTCAAGGGCCCACATGAAATCACAAGAAATGACAGCAAGCTAAATTACACTTTCAACATTATCTTTTGGCATACATGTGCAACTTGGCAAAATATTAATTGTATAATATATATTAACATAATTTAATTCAAGGAAATCTAAGTCAGAAGTCACTCTCACTCACTGCTCTGATGACAATGATGATATGTAGGCCCTTCTGTATCTCTGGGGGAGTGTTCTATATGGTCTTAATGTTATTATTCATGCAGAATATTTTGAAAAATGCTGAAAAGCCTTCGCCTGACGATAATGACGGTGCTTGTGAAGTGCTATAATTCCTGAATTTGTCCAAATGTTGAATGCAAGCATGAAAACCAATCTTAATAAATTAATATCCTATAGATCAATTCTTCCCAATCATATAGGTTGCATGAACATTCACACAAATCCAGAAAATAATTCTCAAGGTAATTCTCTTCAGGCATACAAAATACCACACTATCATATCAGCATTATGAATAATTTACAATCTTGAAAGAGGACGGTAAAACATATTTAGATTGACCAATAACATGGTCATTTTACATTAAGATGTTAACTTGGTCCACGTATCATGTGAATACACCAATTATTATTGGCATATCATCAAATTGATGAAGTACTACTATCAATCAGCAGTAACCAGTTTCAGACTGTGGAGTAGGGTTCAATGAACCGTTCCTTTATATGTAATAAAAATTGTTTATAGACGACATGGTTGCAACTTGCACTGCCAGGAGTACATTGCAGGGAGCAATCATTAATTGTTTATATTGTCATGGATGAGAGGGACCATGTGATTGCATCCACTGATAAAAGGGAAATGTACATGGAATTTAAGATTGCTCAGCGGTGAAATCTACATACAAACTGGAACAAAAAACCTACACCCCGAGGCTGCCAATGAACTACATGTAAAACACAGTAAACAGGAGGAAGTGGAAAAGAAATATTACTTACTAGATCTGTGATTTAAGTGGACAAAGACAGATGGAAATGACGGTTCTACAGAAAGTGAAAAACACGGAACTAAAGAACATCTACATGTACTTCCATTCTACATAATTTATATTTAATATCAGCAAACAGCTTCCTGAGCATTCCAATGATTTATCACAATACATATAGATACATGACGTACCACATATGTACACTGTGCTGCTGTGTATTTTGAAAACATTGATGATATGACATGACTATATGACTGAAACATGATACAGAACTATACAACATAAACAATTAATAAATTTCAGTAGGTAAGCTTAGTTAAAGGCATTCAATTGTGAAATGCACTGTCAATTAATAGCTGTGTAATCAATGGTAATGATGTAGCCATGCTGACCTGATTGGAGGAGACGTGTACAATCATAACAATGTGTTGTTGTTTTTTTCTCTAGTCTAAATGTGCATCTTGAGTTTGCAATAAAGTTATTCTTATTACTAGTTCATTAATTGTGATGTATTGAAATTCATACAAGTAGGCAATCAATGAGCATGCAGTCAGTTACAAATGGTGCTCAATATGACAATCAATTTTACATTTGTATGCATGGTCCAAGTCCTGAATCATGCCTCTTAATGGGTCAAATTCTCAATGGGTCAAGTTCACCATGTTCACATGCAAAAAATCCCACGTTTTTACTTGAACACTAATCAGGAAATTCACAAAACAGAGATGTCCATTCATTTAACCTTTGAAAGACGGGAGAGAACTCCATGATAAATAAGAGCCCAAGGGGCTTCAATATACGCCCGTCAGCAGTCAAAATAACGCCTGCCTACCTGCCGTCGGCAAGTGAATTTTTCCGGTGACAAGTTGCAAAAAAATCTACCTGTCGCATGCAGCAAGGGGACGGAAACTGCCATCACATAATATGTCCGCCTTTTTGGCGGGCGTATAACAACATCAAGTACTGTCTTCATCCCACCTTAGCCAGAAACCCGTCTATCCATCTGTTGAAGGGGCAGTCCTGATTTGGGTGTAGATCTGGACTGGTAAAATTTTAGAAGGCATTTTGATAGACGGGTTGTGAATGTGGACGGGTTCATCATAACTTGAATGTTATTTGTTGTTTGAACAACTAGCATAGGCTTTACATTCAATCAAACTTCGATTTATTTATGTGAAAATCGATTAATGCTTAAATTACAATTTCCTCCGATAAAACCTTCTGGTAATGCACTCACAACTTTGCAACTTTGCGCCACAACTGAAACGAGAACGGAAGTGCGACTCTACAAGCGTCACCTGCAGACAAAATTACCTCCCTTGTTATGCTTTAATAGACCAGTTGCCTAATATATGCAGAACGCATTCAACGCAAGCGCACTGAGCCAGTGGGTGGAAAAATGATCCTTCAACTTGGATTTGTATTGAGCTCAGGCCTCATATCAGCGTAAGAGTAAAACAACAATTGATACAATATTGTGAATTTTATGGCAGAACACAGATAGAATGAAAAATGTGTATGATTTTCAATACATACAGTAACATCAAGGAGTAATCCGAACAGATTTAGATACCTGTATACCGGTATCTGCGCCAAAACTCATGCACGAGTGTACAGCAGATCAAAAGACTAACTTTTCCAACTCACATCTTGCTTCTAAATCCCATCTTTACCAGCCAAGTCAACTACATCGCAAAGCTCTCTACGCTGCCTTGACATTCTTGGCTGGTGGCAGAGGAATACTGCTCTGCGCCACCTAGTGGAAGTTTTAATGATAAGCAACGTTTTGCCTCTCCAGGAGTTGTTCCCCTTCAATTTTAAGTCGACCACACACGTAACACGATTCGTTATCGTTCAATCTTGCAGCGCGTCCCATGATCTGATTCAATCGATCAGAAACACCGAAAGTGGCCTTGAAAATGCTTCTCCTGTGGGTTTTTTCGGCAGAATTTCCCCGCAGATTCGACACAGCTCGTTCTTAGTGAGGGCCGCCATCTTGGAAAACCGCTACGTAATGCACATTCTGATTGGATGCAGCAAGCCATCTCTGCATACCACACATCAATGAGGATTCATGTTTCAACTTTTCAAGAGAAGTATGCCAAGGCAATGTACAAAGCAACGTGATGTACGTCGACTTGGCTAGAGAAGATGGACTAAATCCATGCGGGCCGCCATTTTAGCATGTTTTAAGCCCACTGCGCATCGGTTTTGCGCAGGACTTTTTCTTCCGGTTTCGCAGTTTCATGGTTAGGTTGTCGACCGGTATACCCCCAAAAATGCCTGGATTGGTCCATGAACATTGGATAGCCCTTTTACTTGTGACGCTGCCCTCCAAGGCAACGTCACCAAGTTAACATGCACGTCACAAATCAAAGAGCTACGTTGTACCAATGGCTTTGTGACGTTTCACCCTCGGTGTTTGTTTTTCACCCAAAGACGTTGCGGGCATGCGCAACTCACAGAGACATCTGGTGGCAGAAATACGTCTATGGGAATGAGCTAAGGGAGCTAACTCTGCAAATTTACTAATTATCTCCCTTGAATTGCAATATTGTTTATTGGGAAAGAAGCCTGAAATTTCCAACAGGACTTTAACAATCAACAGTTTTGAACGTCAAATGGATGGTTTTATAAATTCCTGTAGAAATTTTCTTTCCAAATTGAGATAATAAACTCTTTAGTCGGACACAATAGATATTCTTTTCATCAAAGTAAGTTGACCAATTATGCACAGAATTCCTACTGAAGAGCTTATTATCTCAATTTGGAAAGAAAAACCTGAAATTTCCCTCAGGACTTTTCCTACGAAGTAGGCTACCATTTGCAAATTGTCTGGTAGTCAGTGAGTGAGTCCATCCGAATCATTTCGTCAGCAAAATAAGGATAACCGTTGAAATTAGAACCTTCATTTTGGCATAAATATGCATTAGGGGACTGCTACCACCAAGTTTTGAAATTAGAACCTTCATTTTGGCATAAATATGCATTAGGGGACTGCTACCACCAAGTTTTGAGCTGACCTAATTCTGATGAAAATTTCTGGTGATTTTTTTACGAAAATCACTAGTGATTCTGACTTGGGCTGTGCCCATCTTAATACAGGCAGGATTCCAACTTGGGAAGGAAGGGCGGGTCCAAGAGTTCAGCGCGCGTCGAAGTCCTAATGCCTACCCTACTTCGTAGATCCTGTGACGTTAATAGTCACACTGTCATGTATAATTTTAGAAATTAAAAAAAATATGCTATTCTATATAACTAAATGCAGAATAATAGCTTAAGCACTAGTAATTCAATGCAATACATACATTGACAGTCATTTGAGAATGGTTCAAAAAAGGTTACTGCCCCTGTTTCCGCAAGCGGTCACACATGCTTTAAAATTTCCAAACACTATTAAATACATAAGATAAGGCAAAACACACAGCTAAATGGTTGGTAATATTTTATGGTTTTATTTCTCTCAGAGTGGCTAGAAAGCATTTCTGGCTATCTTGGACCCCAGAGCTTGCGGGGCCTAGGCGCCACTGGACCCCGGCCTAAAGTGCTTGGATAGTGGACAGGCACTTCTGAAATCCTAGCTAAGGCCTTGCAACAGCAGGTCCCAAAATTTGAGAAATTTGCACATGTCCAAAATAGGTTACGCGAAAATGGCTTCAGGTAACCCATTGTTCATTTAGCAAGTTTTGTGTGCATATAACCTATAGGTTAAACAAAAAGGTTACACAGAAGGTGACCAGTGTGGTATTCATGGGGACATCTCAAAAGGTAAATCCAGCGTGTTATGTGATGTTTTTTGACAGTCTTTGACTGAGCAAGCAAAAACTGAAGTCCATTACGATTCTTGTTTTCAAAGTGAACACGACCAGGCCAAGAAACATGGATAGATGAAAATGTGAGGAAATAGATTGAAGTTAATTACCGTATGGATAATTATAAAAAAAAAGGAGTTGTAGAGTCCATTAGACCTAGCTCCCGTCAAAGTTTCGCCTGATGTTCCCCCTTTCTATCATGCTCCATGGTGGTTAATCACTTCTTATGTTCCGTCCATAATCTGCCTTGATTGAGATAATATGACAACTATTGCTTTATAAATTATTGACAACAGGGACTTGAAAAGAGTCACAACGATCACTGGATCAAATAAGTGTAGCATAAAGTAAGGTCAAAATTAAAATGTTTGGTTTAACATGACCCATTACAAATAAAAACCCTGAGCGGCTGAAGTCTCCTGACATTGAAACTACTAATTTGACTTGGAACGTTAATGTTCAGTACACAGCATGGAAAGTAGCCTACTCCCGACTACAATCCTGTGACAAGGTATCCACAATCACCAAATTTGCCCTGAAAAGGAAATCTGGTGTGGCCCCAACTTGGATCGGCATGAAAATCTGAAGTGAGATCTTGAGGCAAGGTACCCACATACCAAATTTGCAAAGTACCTGTTCAGGTATTCAGAAGTTGTTGTCCAGGAACCAACATGTCAAAATAGTAGCAGGGCTCCCACTTATGTTAGAGTTTTTATCGCACTATCACAAAGACACGACTCTCTGTTGAGAATGAACCAATCTAACAAGATACCTTGTGATTTTTCTTTGATTTTATCATCAACCAATCACTGGGCCTCAATTGTTTTGACTTTAATGTGTTCTAAATGATTGCTGATATCTCTGTGAGATTTGGACATCTATTTGAGCAATAAAGACTACATAGAGGTACCTTATAATGCGGGACTTGCACATTACACGGTTCCGGCCTCGGCCGCTAGGATCGCCTTTGTCTTTATTTCCGTTTTATCCCACTTCTATCGTCTGCTATCGTGAATACACATTTAAACCCATTGTCAGCTAATGCCGACGTCGCGGTATTTATCGCGGAGTTCAAATGACAACTACCTGCATGATATCTCGCGATATAGGGTTTGCTTACCTACGGGAATTCCTTGAATGTTTCCAAATATAAACGACCCGGAACGGAAACGTTTATACTATTTCAATCATCCCGCAGGCCTGTTTTATATTCGGCATATTTGTCTTTCACCATTGCTAACGAATATAGCGGCACAATCGAATAAACTACGACAGGTTTCTATCGATTATATCAAGTATTGAACTTAAACTCATATAAATCAACCACATACCTCAAAGAAAACTCGCAGTACCTGCTATTTTCACATCTATTTCCATGTCGGCTGCTTTTTCTCGATAAACCTGAAATGTCGTTCGCCGCAATCCTGGCGGCTGGGCAGTGGTTATTACGGAGAGTTATCGCCCGCTACGCGTCCAAGCGAAACGATCGGCCAGCCTACTCAGCTGTGCCTAGCAGACGCTAGAAGTGGGAGAAACGGAAATAAATACAAAGGCAATCCTAGCGGCCGAGGTCGGAACCGTGTATTGTGCAAGTCCTGCATTGGCTCTTTTCCATTTTGAACAGAATATGTATGTTTCACAATTTGCCTACAGGTCTTCAAAGTAGATAATATTTCAATGAGTTTGAATTGAAAATTGCGATGCGATACTGCTTATTTTGCACCTAGCCTTTTCATCATCCATTCCATGTGTCATGGAATCATCATCCATTCCATGTGTCATGGAATGGATCTGTTGGATTGGACCTTTGTGTGGCCGGGGGGCTATTTGCCATGGAATGGATACCCTGGAATCTTCAGAAATATTTTTCGTGTGTCATACTGACATAGGATTCAGTTAATCTTATAAACAATGTAAGTATCAATGAGATGAATGTTGTATGTATGAGAGTATCGAACCACCTTTGTAATCCTTGCCAACGTTGTTGTTCCGGAAATCGCTCCTTTTCCTCTAGGAGCACCTCCTTACGGAGTACATATTTATTATTATACAATCAATTGGAACCACTCAACATTTATTTATTTTTTTATTTATAGCACCAACTCGTGATACATGTCCAATCAATGTCATGTATCATGCCATGATGTCAAATGGCAATAACTAAATGTGTTATTATTGCGGTGTACACCACCATTCAACTGTGTTTGTTTGTCTGCTGCAAATCTGACACACAATGTTGTTGTTGTTGTACGAAGCGGACTCTAATTTTGTCTGGTTGACCGTTCACCTTACAACTCAAGTTCTGTTTACCCTGGAAACCTATGTACACCAATGACAACCCCTGCATGTCAGCAAGATACTGAAGTCCGAGGTACTATGACCCCGTGGCAATTTATGTCAGAATACAACAATTAATTCCCCTTGTTCTTCCAGTCACTTTTCATGGCAGCCGGACAAACACATGATACACTCCTCTGAAAAAGTTTGTCGTAACAAACCACCAAATTATTAAGGTCATTTTAAAAACTTAGCCACCACATCAATATAAAACCTACCTTCGTTTTTCCCTCGGGCCATTCGTCATTTTTGGGAATCAATAATGCACCAAAAAGTAAATTCCAAGATGTGTTAAAATTGTATGGTAGTGTTATAGCCGACAAAAAGATTGACCTGAAAACTTTGACCGAGTTTACCAAACTCCCCACGGCGCATTATCACTCCTTCCGAGGCAAACTCTACAACACTGCTCACGATAGCAGGAGTTATCCTCCTGACCTGGCCGGATAACAGCCATGCTTTTGAACCTGGGCGCACTACATTTTATACGGATCTTTCATCCAGTGGATCAGGACTGTTTTAGAAAAAAGTTAACCGTTGACAGTCAAAAGAGCTATTGGAAGAAATTTAAAAGTAACGAGAACGTTGACTAAGAATTCCAGACGGGTCTAACGTATTTCCACTTCCGGCGATGTTCTAGGGGGGAGAATCCTCATCGAAAAAAAGTAACCGGTGGCTGAGTATTTATCATACTGTAGTAAAGCTGATGGCGAGTTTCCGTAGTTGACATGACGTCAGTGGGGAGTTCATTATTCGCCTATCTGTAGAGGGGGACAACTCTGCAGTGTTTCTGTGTTTGTTCATGTATTGCTTTTTGTATAGAAAATCAATGTATCCATTTTCTATTGTAGCATTTTTTTTTTCGCGCGCGCCTCTTCTCACAATAATATTGTAAGTCAATAAGCACAATGTGTACAGATTGTAATTTTGAAGATGGAGAAACCCATCTATGAAATGATGTGATATTTCATGAAATACGACCATCAGGTTGGGGTGTTTATAAAACGAAGACCGAAGACCCAAAAACGAAGACCTTTCCCCAAAAGAGCCCCTCAAGTGGGTCTTCCATCTTCGGTCTTCGTTTTATCAATGGCCCTATCAAAACACATGGGCGTTTATAAAACGAAGACCCTGACATTTTTCGGCCGTGGTAGGGCTGTAAGGGCCCAGGGGTGAGGGGATGCAGTAATCAAGGTCCGCCGGGATATTTGGCCCGCTTTTAATGCCGAGGGCGGACGATAATTCCCGATCAATTATAACTCGATAATACATACAGGGTCTTCCATCTTCGGTCTTCGTTTTATCAATGGCCCTATCAAAACACATGGGCGTTTATAAAACGAAGACCCTGACATTTTTCGGCCGGGGTAGGGCTGTGAGGGCCCAGGGGTGAGGGGAAGCAGTAATCAAGGTCCGCCGGGAAATTTGATCCGCTTTTAATGCCCAGACCGGGCGATAATTCCCGATCGATTATAACTCGACAATAACGTCGGCCCTGGGCATTGCTGCATACAGGGTCTTCCATCTTCGGTCTTCGTTTTATCAATGGCCCTATCAAAATACATGGGCGTTTATAAAACGAAGACCCTGACATTTTTCGGCCGGGGTAGGGCTGAGAGGGCCCGGGGATGAGGGGGTGCAGTAATCAAGGTCCGCCGGGAAATTTGGTCCGCTTTTAATGCCCAGACCGGGCGATAATTCCCGATCGATTATAACTCGATAATAACGTCCGCCCTGGGCATTGCTGCATACAGGGTCTTCCATCTTCGGTCTTCGTTTTATCAATGGGCCTATCACAACACATGGGCGTTTATAAAACGAAGACCCTGACATTTTTCGGCCGGGGTAGGGCTGAGAGGGCCCGGGGGTGAGGGGATGCAGTAATCAAGGTCCGCCGGGAAATTTGGTCCGCTTTTAATGCCCAGTCCGGGCGATAATTCCCGATCGATTATAACTCGATAATAACGTCCGCCCTGGGCATTGCTGCATACAGGGTCTTCCATCTTCGGTCTTCCTTTTATCAATGGCCCTATCAAAATACATGGGCGTTTATAAAACGAAGGCCCTGACATTTTTCAGCCGGGGTAGGGCTGTGAGGGCCCAGGAGTGAGGGGAAGCAGTAATCAAGGTCCGCCGGGAAATTTGATCCGCTTTTAATGCCCAGACCGGGCGATAATTCGCGATCGATTATAACTCGACAATAACGTCGGCCCTGGGCATTGCTGCATACAGGGTCTTCCATCTTCGGTCTTCGTTTTATCAATGGCCCTATCAAAATACATGGGCGTTTATAAAACGAAGACCCTGACATTTTTCGGCCGAGGTAGGGCTGAGAGGGCCCGGGGATGAGGGGATGCAGTAATCAAGGTCCGCCGGGAAATTTGGTCCGCTTTTAATGCCCAGACCGGGCGATAATTCCCGATCGATTATAACTCGATAATAACGTCCGCCCTGGGCATTGCTGCATACAGGGTCTTCCATCTTCGGTCTTCGTTTTATCAATGGCCCTATCAAAATACATGGGCGTTTATAAAGCGAAGACCCTGACATTTTTCGGCCGGGGTAGGGCTGAGAGGGCCCGGGGGTGAGGGGATGCAGTAATCAAGGTCCGCCGGGAAATTTGGTCCGCTTTTAATGCCCAGACCGGGCGATAATTCCCGATCGATTATAACTCGATAATAACGTCCGCCCTGGACATTGCTGCATACTGGGTCTTCCATATTCGGTCTTGCTTTTATCAATGGCCCTATCAAAATACATGGACGTTTATAAAACGAAGACCCTGACATTTTTCAGCCGGGGTAGGGCTGTGAGGGCCCAGGGGATGAGGGGATGCAGTAATCAAGGTCCGCCGGGGCTGGGCGCTCTTAATGCCCAGGCTTGGGGCGATAATTCCCGATCGATTATAACTCGATAATAACGTCCGCCCTGGGCATTGCTGCATACAGGGTCTTCCATCTTCGGTCTTCGTTTTATCAATGGCCCTATCAAAACACATGGGCGTTTATAAAACGAAGACCCTGACATTTTTCGGCCGGGGTAGGGCTGTAAGGGCCCAGGGGTGAGGGGAAGCAGTAATCAAGGTCCGCCGGGAAATTTGGTCCGCTTTTAATGCCCAGACCGGGCGATAATTCCCGATCGATTATAACTCGATAATAACGTCCGCCCTGGGCATTGCTGCATACAGGGTCTTCCATCTTCGGTCTTCGTTTTATCAATGGCCCTATCAAAATACATGGGCGTTTATAAAACGAAGACCTTGACATTTTTCGGCCGGGGTAGGGCTGAGAGGGCCCGGGGATGAGGGGATGCAGTAATCAAGGTCCGCCGGGAAATTTGGTCCGCTTTTAATGCCCAGACCGGGCGATAATTCCCGATCGATTATAACTCGATAATAACGTCCGCCCTGGGCATTGCTGCACACAGGGTCTTCCATCTTCGGTCTTCGTTTTATCAATGGCCCTATCAAAACACATGGGCGTTTATAAAGCGAAGACCCTGGCTATTTTCAGCCGGGGTAGGGCTGTGAGGGCCCAGGGTGAGGGGATGCAGTAATCAAGGTCCGCCGGGAAATTTGGTCCGCTTTTAATGCCCAGACCGGGCGATAATTCCCGATCGATTATAACTCGATAATATCGTCCACCCTGGGCATTGCTGCATACAGGGTCTTCCATCTTCGGTCTTCGTTTTATCAATGGCCCTATCAAAATACATGGGCGTTTATAAAGCGAAGACCCTGACATTTTTCGGCCGGGGTAGGGCTGAGAGGGCCCGGGGGTGAGGGGATACAGTAATCAAGGTCCGCCGGGAAATTTGGTCCGCTTTTAATGCCCAGACCGGGCGATAATTCCCGATCGATTATAACTCAATAATAACGTCGGCCCTGGGCATTGCTGCATACAGGGTCTGCCATCTTCGGTCTTCGTTTTATCAATGGCCCTATCAAAATACATGGGCGTTTATAAAACGAAGACCCTGACATTTTTCGGCCGGGGTAGGGCTGAGAGGGCCCGGGGGTGAGGGGATGCAGTAATCAAGGTCCTTGAGAGGCAGTCCGCTTTTTAATGCCCAGAGCGGGCGATAATTCCCGATCGATTATAACTTCGATAATAACGTCCGCCCTGGGCATTGCTGCATCACAGGGTCTTCCATCTTCGGTCTTCGTTTTATCAATGGCCCTATCCAAAATACATGGGCGTTTATAAAACGAAGACCCTGACATTTTTCGGCCGGGGTAGGGCTGAGAGGGCCCAGGGGTGAGGGATGCAGTAATCTAGGTCCGCCGGGAAATTTGGTCCGCTTTTAATGCCCAGAGCGGACGATAATTCCCGATCGATTATAACTCGATAATAACGTCCGCCCTGGGCATTGCTGCATACAGGGTCTTCCATCTTCGGTCTTCGTTTTATCAATGGGCCTATCACAACACATGGGCGTTTATAAAACGAAGACCCTGACATTTTTCGGCCGGGGTAGGGCTGAGAGGGCCCGGGGGTGAGGGGATGCAGTAATCAAGGTCCGCCGGGAAATTTGGTCCGCTTTTAATGCCCAGTCCGGGCGATAATTCCCGATCGATTATAACTCGATAATAACGTCCGCCCTGGGCATTGCTGCATACAGGGTCTTCCATCTTCGGTCTTCGTTTTATCAATGGCCCTATCAAAATACATGGGCGTTTATAAAACGAAGACCCTGACATTTTTCGGCCGGGGTAGGGCTGAGAGGGCCCGGGGATGAGGGGATGCAGTAATCAAGGTCCGCCGGGAAATTTGGTCCGCTTTTAATGCCCAGACCGGGCGATAATTCCCGATCGATTATAACTCGACAATAACGTCGGCCCTGGGCATTGCTGCACACAGGGTCTTCCATCTTCGGTCTTCGTTTTATCAATGGCCCTATCAAAATACATGGGCGTTTATAAAACGAAGACCCTGACATTTTTCGGCCGGGGTAGGGCTGAGAGGGCCCGGGGATGAGGGATGCAGTAATCAAGGTCCGCCGGGAAATTTGGTCCGCTTTTAATGCCCAGACCGGGCGATAATTCCCGATCGATTATAACTCGATAATAACGTCCGCCCTGGGCATTGCTGCATACAGGGTCTTCCATCTTCGGTCTTCGTTTTATCAACGGCCCTATCAAAATACATGGGCGTTTATAAAACGAAGGCCTGACATATTTTTCAGCCGGGGTAGAGGCTGAGAGGGCGGGGGTGAGGGATGCAGTAATCAGGTCCGCCGGGAAATTTGGTCCGCTTTTAATGCTCAGACCGGGCGATAATTCCCGATCGATTATAACTCGATAATAACGTCCGCCCTGGGCATTGCTGCATACAGGGTCTTCCATCTTCGGTCTTCGTTTTATCAATGGCCCTATCAAAATACATGGACGTTTATAAAACGAAGACCCTGACATTTTTCAGCCGGGGTAGGGCTGTGAGGGCCCAGGGGATGAGGGGATGCAGTAATCAAGGTCCGCCGGGAAATTGGGCCGCTCTTAATGCCCAGGCCGGGCGATAATTCCCGATCGATAATAACGTCGGCCCTGGGCATTGCTGCATACAGGGTCTTCCATCTTCGGTCTTCGTTTTATCAATGGCCCTATCAAAACACATGGGCGTTTATAAAACGAAGACCCTGACATTTTTCGGCCGGGGTAGGGCTGTAAGGGCCCAGGGGTGAGGGGATGCAGTAATCAAGGTCCGCCGGGAAATTTGGTCCGCTTTTAATGCCCAGACCGGGCGATAATTCCCGATCGATTATAACTCGATAATAACGTCGGCCCTGTGCATTGCTGCATACAGGGTCTTCCATCTTCGGTCTTCGTTTTATCAATGGCCCTATCAAAATACATGGGCGTTTATAAAACGAAGACCCTGACATTTTTCGGCCGGGGTAGGGCTGAGAGGGCCCGGGGGTGAAGGGATGCAGTAATCAAGGTCCGCCGGGAAATTTGGTCCGCTTTTAATGCCCAGACCGGGCGATAATTCCCGATCGATTATAACTCGATAATAACGTCGGCCCTGGGCATTGCTGCATACAGGGTCTTCCATCTTCGGTCTTCGTTTTATCAATGGCCCTATCAAAACACATGGGCGTTTATAAAACGAAGACCCTGACATTTTTCGGCCGGGG
>JAVTVY010046500.1:0-20730 GCA_036873755.1 Hanleya hanleyi
TATGTAGTATCGTAATTTGGTTATGTGTCCTATCTGTATTACGTTTCTGGTGTCTTCTGGTTCCAAATGTCTACTGAAATATTTGGTCCCAAAGGGATACATGAATGTTGATTTGAATTGCTATTGCTATATATATCTTATCACTGATTGACTCAGTCCGATCATTGGTTGATATTTTAAACGGGTAGTTCCAGTGAAACTGTACAACCCTGATCTGCCTACAGGGCCTGGTATGGTGACAGGAGTATACAGAACGGCACTATAGGGGATGGCTTATTCACACTCATAAGTTGACCTGTGTTCGGCTCCCCAGTAGAAAACATCTGCGTTTGTGACATGATCAACGCTTAATATTTAAATTATTTCTACTTCCGAACATTCTAATTTTCTTGATGGGGAATATTAAAAAATGTTGTGAGAAACAACAAAACAAGCAAAACAAATGGAGTTTAGGACGCTAGGACTGACGCCGCCGTGCCTGCTACTCCCACATGCCTCATAAGTAGTATATAAAACCCTTATATACTCGTATTTTGCCGGGGAAGGTAACTCTTGCATCCGTCAGGTGGCGTTGTTTCTCAAGAGACCAAAAACTACCTCCAACACGGGAGAGCTCCTTGACTCGACAGCGCCCCCTGGCGGCCTCTGGGTGCATGTAAAAACATCTCCCGAAAGTAAAAAACGGAACACGGACTCTAGGCCGCTATAGATGGCTGGGTGCATGTAACATTTCTCCGGGAAAAAAGCGGAACACGGACTTTACCCCAAAACTCCTATCAATCCTATCCCATGGGGGCCATATTGGTCCCCGGGCTTATCGGGGCCCGCCTATCCAGTCAGTCGGATGTTTTCACAGAAAATAAAAAATAAATAAATAAAAAACGGAACACGGACTCGTACAATATACAATATACGGGGAAATGCCTGTATGGGTATAGCTCCATACTGGCTATATGGGGGGAGGGGTGGTCAAATTTTTTTGTGGGTTTTACTTTGAAGCTCTCGTGGAGGAGCATCCGACTGGACTAATGGTTCGTCCGTTTTCAATATTCTGCGCATGCGCAGTCTGGCCGTAGTATGGAAAGCAGGCATCATTTTGGGGGGTGTGTGTTTATGGTAGAGATGGACCGCTATGGGTCCGAATGGGTCGTGGAAGGTGTCAAAGTGAAGCTTGTGTGGGGTAGAGTCAGAATCGCGTGTTCTTAAGTGCAAGTCGCGTCAATCTGCGCATGCGCAGTTGGTTGTAGTGAATAAAGTGGCCATTTTGGGGCAGTGCAGGAAGGTTTCTGGTGTCGAGATGACCATCCTTGGTCCGAATGCGTCGTGCGGGGTGTCCTTTTGTAGCTCTCGGGGTGTAGACCCCGATTTGAGGGCTGTCCACGTCATCTATGGCGTCATCGGTGACGTCATCAATACGAGTAGTAGCGAAAGTGAACATTTTGGGGCAGTGAAGGAAGGTATTTGGTGTAGAGATGGACCATCCTTTGTCCGAATGCGTCGTATGAGGTGTCATCTTGTAGCAACGCCCGCCAACGCCAAGCTTAACGCTTCAACGCCCTGGTGAAATAGCTCAGAAGTTCTGATTTTCTAGATATTCCATGGAATTGTCACTAATTCTTCGAAATGCAGTGACGCCCGTCAACGCTCGTAGTTACGCTTTAACGCTCTAACATAACGCCTTGACGCCATGATATAGACCGGAGAGAGAACAACAACAACAAGGATGACACATGAGAGAACAACAACAACAAGAAGGTTTTTTCATATGGTTTATTTTCCCCAATGTTGCATCATACCCACGCTGGGGGAGCCGCGTTAGGTATGTTTACAACTCAAGAAAACTCTTGTCCAATCAGAGGCCGCCATTTGGCGCTGCATCTGTTATATTCCTTCTTGTCCGTTAGATGTATTTTCGGCTGCTCTTGTCTGTCGCCATTTCAGAAAGTTCCATCTTTGCTCGGTGTGACCTAAGCGTCGTCGGGCAGGCCTGGATATTCTTGGGGCAGCATGTCCTGAAACAGTTGTTTGCGCATTCTGATCGCATTTTCCAGGGCCTCGGTGGGTGGTAGTCCCATAGCCTCTTCCAAATGACGCTTGGTCTTCATGATAGACCTGTGCGTGGGGTCGCCTTTCATTTCAAGCGGTAGTAAGGTATACTGTTCATAGATCGCCATGGCTGTTTTCCTGATGCGGGGGCGCATTTGGGTGTACGCCTGTTGTAAATTATCCTCTCCGGTGTCCCCGATCGCTACAGCGTAAGTATTGATAGCTGCTGTCACAATACGATCCCAGAAGGTAGGTTCTGCCTCACTTTCCAGGGACGTAGGCTGACTATCTGAGGTCAACCTCTCCGTATCACTAGATAGACTCTCAGCAATCTCTGTTTCGGTATCAGTCGATACACTCACAGCAGTCTCTGTATCAGCATCCGCCTCAACGGACTCCTCGGAGTCTTCAATCCCATGTATATTTTTCTGGTATCGCATCATATCGTAATGTCTGGTGAACGTGACTTCGCACTCAGAGCAGGTATAAGCCATGTTGACGGTTGAACGTCGACTGTGCGTGTTTTTGGAAATACGCTTGCTTTTATAGACAGTAACGCCCATCAACGCTTAGCTTAACGCTTGAACGCCCTGGTGAATTAGCTCAGAAGCTCTGATTTTCATGGAATTGACACCAATTCATCGAAATGCAGTGACGCCCGTCAACGCCCGTCGTTACGCCTTAACGCCCGTCTCAACGCCTTAACACACTTTCTTAACGCTTTAACTTCCGCTTCCGTTCACGTGATCGGAACTGACCTATGACCCCTGCGCGCGATTTTTATCCGGTATTGTTAGCGCGCTCAGGGGTCAAAGGTCAGTTCCGGTCACGTGAACGGAAGCGGAAGTGAGTTCATATGCAAATGTCACTTCCGAGCTCTGAGCTTCACACGCTTTGAGCTCCAAGAGCTCCGATCCAAGAGCTCTGCCACTCGGGAGCTCCCACCACCACCGGGCGCTGACGCCCGTCAACGCCCGGTGGTGGTGGTGGTGTGTGTGTGGCGGTAGTGTGTGGTGGTGGTGTTGGTGGTGGTGTCAACATGTCATGTAGGTGTACGTTCTGTCCTCTCGTCGCGATAGTATGCTCAGGCACATTCAAGGCAAACACAACCAAGAGACACCGCCGAGTCCCGCTATAGGTCCAACAAGTGCAGTAGAGCATCTCTATACGATGACGGTGAGCGGTCCTACGGCATGTGGAAAGACGTCCTGGGTGATGAAGTTCTTAGAGGAAGGTGTGGCAACCCCAGCTCTGACACGTGTTGTTTGGTGTTATAGCCAATGGCAGCCCACCTACGAAGCTACGCGATTACAGAATGTGAGTTTCGTCCCAGGGATTCCTCACGACATAGACGAACCGTATTACTTTGACCCCGAGCAGACCAACGTGGTAGTGGCGGGCGTTGCTACAACATGACACCTCACACGACGCATTCGGACAAGGATGGTCCATCTCTACACCAAATACCTTCCTTCACTGCTCCAAAATGTCCACTTTCGCTACTACTCGTACTGATGACGTCACCGATGACGTCACAGATAACGTGGACAGCCCTCAAATCGGGGTCTACGCTCCGAGAGCTACAAAAGGACACCCCGCACGACGCATTCGGACCAAGGATGGTCCATCTCGACACCAAAAACCTTTCTGCACTGCCCCAAAATGGCCACTTTATTTACTACAACCACCTGCGCATGCGCAGATTGACGTGACTTGCACTTGAAAACACGCCATTCTGACTCTACCCCACACAAGCTTCACTTTGACACCTTCCACGACCCATTCGGACCCATAGCGGTCCATCACTACCCCAAACACACACCCACATACCCCCCAAAATGCTTGCTTTCCATACTACGGCCAGACTGCGCATGCGCAAAATATTGAAAACGGACGAACCAGTAGTCCAGTCGAATGCTCCTCTACGAGAGCTTCAAAATAAGACCTAATACGACACCATAAGATCATTAGGGGCTCACCTAGACCCGAAAACGTCAACCCAGTATGGGTCTATACCCCCATAGCCAGTATGGAGCTATATGGGCCTACCCAGGCCTCGGTGAACTTTTTCCAAAAATTTCACCGTTTCGCTTCGAATCCCTTCCCATCGTGTTCTAAATGACGAGACGTGAAAAACAAATCCAAACAACCCATATCACAATGAACGTGTGTGAATTTCCCAGGTTGAACCTATACCCCCATATAGCCAGTATGGCGCTATATGGGCCTACACAGGCCTCGGTGAACTTTTCGAAAAATTTCACCGTTTCGCTCGGGAACCCTTCCCATCGTGTTCTAAGTGACGAGACAAGAAAAACAAATCCAAACAACCCATATCACAATGAACGTGTGTGAATTTCCCAGGTTGAACCTATAGCCAGTATGGAGCTTATATGGGGCTATATGGTACTTTTCCAAAAATTTCACCGTTGCGCTCGGAGACCCTCCCCCTCGTGCCCTAAATGACGAGACGAGAAAAACAAATCCAAACAATCCAAAAAATTGACCACCCCTCCCCTCTATATAGCTAGTATTAGCCTATATACAGACCTCGGTGACTTTTCCCCAAAATTTCACCGATTCGCTCCGGGACCCCTCCCATTGTGTTTTTCTCGGCGAGACGCGAGAAACGAGACCCCACAACCCATAGTAACACCAACAACAAAAATTGACCACCCCTCCCCCAATATAGCCAGTATGGAGCTATACCCATACAGGCATTTCCCCCTATATTTCCCCATTTATTTTTTATTTTCTGTGAAAACACCCGATTGACTGGATAGGCAGGCCCCGATAAGCCCGGGGACCAATATGGGATAGGATTGATAGGAGTTTTAGGGTAAAGTCCGTGTTCCGCTTTTCCCCTGGAGAAATGTTACATGCACCCAGCCATCTATAGCGGCCTAGAGTCCGTGTTCCGTTTTTTATTTCCGGGAGATGTTTTTACATGCACCCACAGGTCAAAGGCCGCCAGGGGGCGCTGTCGAGTCAAGGAGCTCTCTCGTGTTGGAGGTAGTTTTTGGTCTCTTGAGAAACAACGCCACCTGACGGATGCAAGAGTTACCTCCCCCGGCAAAATACGAGTCTATAAGGGTTTTATATACTACTCTCATACGGTTGGAATAAGACCGATGTGGTAGCTCAGATGCATTTTCGCCCTCATTTTCGACGGAATAAAGGAATAGCTGTAGTGAGGTAATTCGGCTATAATGAAAAAAAAATGCAAATACTATGTATCTCTACATCCTCCGTGTTGGATACCAACAATGACCATAGACTTTCGTGGGATAGGCGAAAATTGTATTGCAGGTGGGCGGACAAATTTCTTGAATAAGTCATATTACAACTTGGCTCCCAGACAGTTCCATTCATTGCGCATAATAAGAAGTAATTTCTAACTCTTAGCCATAATTATAATATATGGGACATTTCTTCTTCAGTGAATTACGGTCAAACATTTCACCCATATCAATGATCAATACTGAAATTCTTCCTCCATCGCCAGGTCTTCATGCCGTGACAATAACTTCTCCCGAGTATAGTGAGGTTATGGCACTTAATGAAGCCAGGCGGGCCACGCTTACTTGTAATTACACGAGCAGCAGTGGGACTAACTCGACTATCAACTGGACTAAAGGACCAGCTCTGGGAGGAGCCGTCGTGTTTCAGTTAACACAAGCCGGTATCAGTCTTCCCGACGAAGCCTACACAGGCCGAGTGAGATTGGGAAACAACGCCTCACTGATCTTGGAAAGGATATCTCTTGATGACACATCTAATTATACATGCAAAATCATAAATGTCAATGATATCGATCATAAAGAAGCCACATCGGTCGTTCATCTCTTTGTAGCAGGTATGTGAGACTTCCGGTATCTTCATTTCTTCTCCAATCAATTGTTCAGCCTAAATTCTGTATGTGTTTGCTCCTTCAGCACACTTCCCTGTGCCACACGGTTTACCGAGGAATTGCTCCACCGACAAAAAGGCTTAAGCCGTTATTTTGGACATATCTCTTGTAGGATTTTATTCGTTGTTCGTTATTCGCCAAATATCTAATATTTTTGCTTCAATGTTGCTAATTATTAAAATAACGAAAGAAACATTAAATGCAGTGGTGAAATATTGAACATGAGCAGTGTGACTAACGTCACATGACCTCCATTAGGACTCAAACGCGAACTGAACTCTTGGAAATCTATACCCCCCCCCCCGCCCCCCCAGTTGAAATCCTGCCTATATTAAGATGGGCACTGTCCAAGTCAGAAGTCAGAATCACCAGTGATTTTCATCAAAAATCACCAGAAATTTTCTTCAAAAGTTAGTCAGCCCAGAACTTGCTGGTAACAGCCCCCTTATGCACCTTCATGCAAAAAAAATCAAGGTTCTAATGTCAACGGTTCTCCTTATTTTGCCGACGAGAGGACTCGGATGGACTCCCTCACTGACTGACTGACTGACTGACTACCGGACAATTTCAGATGGTAGGAATATAACCAACGTTTCCTGTGGTTCTCTGTTGATAAATTATTGTGCTATGAACATAACTCTCGTGACGTTATAAGACAAATTTGTGGCACACAGCACTGCATGTACATACATATCCAGTGAGTTCATCTCATAAGTTGAGCTTATGCATTTGTTCAGCATTAAGGCATGAAATATGAGAAATATAGACTAACTTGAACTGTGAGTGTTATCTTGAGTAGTCTTTGCGCCAAGATGTTCCCTTAATATGACATACAAAAATTGCTTATGCATATCACTTTGGTCATGAGTGAACACCACTTATGAAAGTTATCATATCCTATCAAATATTTAGCGATTAACGGAACGAATAGGTAACATTTTGTTCGTCGATTAATATATGCTAACATTTTTACAATTTAACGGTAACTTACCCTTAGTGCCTGCACTTGCCAATGTCGGAACGCCTACACAAACCAAGGCAAAGCGGACAGCAGGTATTATTTTGCTATAAATTAATGAAACATCTCTTTATTTGTGTACATTTGTCGTATGACCACAGCTTTGGTAGCAAGGTCATGACCACAGCTTTGGTAGCAAGGTCATGATACTTCGTCGGGAAAGTATTGGGGGTCACTGAGGGTAACATGAAGGAAAAGAATCAATGGGTTCTGCAATTTTGTTTTTGAGTCGAGAGGCCGCGATTGCAATCGGGTCAGAGAAAGTGACTTGAAGCAAAAAACCTGACCTGGTCTGGACATCTCTGCGTTCAGATGAATGTTTAACGTTTGATATCCTGTCCAAAAAAGATATTGTCTGAAATCTAGACAAGAAAGTCGATACAACTTTAGCAATACTTCGAAATGATAGATTTTCAACGCAGTATGTGTCATACCGTTACCTCATCGTTCTGTGTATAATTTTACACCTTATACACATAATGTACCGGTACCTACATGTAGGCTACACATTTGAAAATATTTTGTAAAGATGGCGTCACAATTTTAGATATGACTATAGTATATATGATGGAATTTGCTTCTAAATGCTTCAGTTCTACCGATTTCAAACAGTTCTAAGTTGTTAACGAGAATATTAAAACGTACTTTCATATACCTTTTCTTTCACGATTCAGAGTATAGATATGGGCATATTCAGCAGAATTTTAGACTACGTTTCAGTATAATTCGACCTGTGAGAGCGGATATTCCTCTGGGGCACACTATATCGACTATTTATTTCTCGATATCTGGATGAAGACAAATGTATCTCGTGCCGGCGAAATATCCCGCTATCAACACAATACAAGTACATGTTAGTTGGAGGGAAAGCACCGATTCTGTCGCATTGAGGCTGAGACTGATTCTCACGGTCACGTGACCCAGCAATCTTCGGCAATGGCCGGTCATCTCAAGCAATCGCCGTGAATCTTCGTGCGCCCAGAGTTATCTGCCCTTGATTAGGTGGCGTGACGTGCCTGGTGACGTTGCTATGACGTCAAGGATGACGTCACATCCGGTGACGGCACATCCGAGTCAAAGGTCCCTTCCGGTCGCATGACGGCCCAGCAAGAGTCATCTGTCCCTACATATAACTCCAGTGACTTTCAATGTTAAGTCTCCGGGGAATGCAGGTTTGGGGTAGGAGTATTGGGGTGGTCATTTTTATTTCTTTCGGATTTTATTATGGGGTGTGGCACCTTGTTCTTTCTGTCGCGATCTGCAAAACACGATGGGAGGGGTCTGGTGGCCATGGGTTGAATTTCGCTGAAAAGTTCAGGTAGGTCTGGGGTGGACATGTTAGGTCCATTCCGGCGCAGTGGGCAATGACCTGGCACCTTGGGCAACCCACTCATAAACATTTGCGCTATAGGGTGTGGCGCCTTGATTTTTCTGTCTCGAGCTGTAAAACACGATGGGGGGAGTCTCGTTGCAATAGGTCTAATTTCGCTGAAACGTTCAGGCAGGTCTGGGGTGGACATGTTAGGTTCATTCCGACGCAGTGAACAATGACTTGTTCAATGTTAGTCCCAATGGGGAACCCACTCACGGACATTTGCGGTATGGGGTGTAACACCTTGTTTTCGTTGTCTCGAGCTGTAGAACGCGATGGGAAGAGGTCTCGAGGCCATGGGTTGAATTTCGCTGAGAAGTTATGGTGCCCATGCGTAGTGAATAGGGAAGCCTGGGGTGGACGTTTTCGGGTTGCGGTGAGCCAATATTGGTCCGATTGGATAGTGTAACGTGTCATAGTGAAGCA
The DNA here is from genome assembly GCA_036873755.1 of Hanleya hanleyi. Lineage (NCBI taxonomy): Eukaryota > Metazoa > Mollusca > Polyplacophora > Lepidopleurida > Hanleyidae > Hanleya > Hanleya hanleyi. The sequence goes on from JAVTVY010046500.1 coordinate 8,773, forward strand.
TTCATGGGGGACCATCCGACTGGATGGGTGTGGAGTGGAAGTATGGCTATGGCGCGCATGCGCAGGCAGGGAATCTTGGGAAAAGGGCACTGGAATGGGCGTTTTAGGGTCGAGGTGGGTCAATAAAGATCCGAATGGGTCGTGTGGGTGTCAATTTGAAGCTCTCGTAGGGTAGCGTCCAACTGGACGTGTGTGGAGTAAAATAGCGCAATGCGCATGCGCAGAATGAAGATGGTGGGGAAAAGGGCATTGGAATGGACGTTTTGGGGTCGAGGTGGGCTCATAGTTGGCGTACTGGGTCGGGGAGGTATCCATGTGAAGCGCTCCTCCAGGCCGATCAAGTCGTGGGTGGGTGCATGTAAAACTTTCCCCGGAAAGATCTGGGAAACGGTCATTACACCTGGTGAGTCATAAAAATCGGAAAGTTGTTGTTGTTGAGATGGTGTAGTCTCTCAGTTTCGGGAAAGTAAAAATCAAGGGAGGTAATCCAGTTGCCCCTAAGTAGTAGGGAAAGCAGAAACCCAGTATATTTGCCCTGTGACCTTTGTGGAGAGTTTTACAGTAACGCCTTAACGCCCTATCTGAACGCCTTCACACCCTATCTTAACTCACTAACGCCGTATCGTAACGCTTTAACGCCCTACCTTAAAGCAGTGACACCGTGAAACCTTAACGTCTTTTATACGTAGTTCCATAATGTCTTAACGCCATGATACAAACACTTGAGAGAAAGAATGATCAAGAAGTTCACAATTTTTCATATAGTTTATTATACCCTGTATCACATCATACACACGCTGTGAGAGCCGCGTTGCGTATGCTCACAATTCAGGCATGCTCTTGTCCAATCAGAAGCCCTCACTTGGGGCTGATCTGGCATATTCGTTCTTGCCCGTTAGATGTATTCTCGGCTGCTCTTGTCCAGTCAGGACCCGCCATTTCAGAAAGTTTAATCTTAGGCCATGTTCGCTCTGATGCGTTTGTTCTAATCCTCGTTGGGCAGGTCAGGATACTGTAACTGCATTATGTCCCGGAACAGCTGTTTCATCGCATTCTGCAGGGCCACGGTGGGTGGTAGTCCCATATCCTCTTCCAGGTGACTCTTGATCTTCATGATGGTCCTGTGCATGGGACCGCCTTTCATTTCAAGCGGTAGCAGGATATACTGTTCATGGATCGCCATGGCTGCTTTCCTGGTGCTGGGGCGCATTTGGATGTACGGCTGTTGTAAGTTCTCGATCGCTGCAGCGTGAGTATTAATAGCTGCTGTCACAATACGATCCCAAAAGGTAGGTTCTTCCTCACTCAGGCTTTCCTGCGACGTAGCCTGACTAACTGGAAACAAACTCTCTATATCAGTAGATATACTCTCAGCAATCTCTGTTTCAGTATCAGTCGGCGGACTTTCAGAGTCAACTGTCATATTCTCAGCATCTGTATTGGATTATTATGCCTTGGTGTCTTCAATCCTTTGTATATTCGTCTGGTGTCGCATCATATCGTAACGTCTGGTGAATGTGCGCTCGCACACAGAGCAAGTATAAGCCATGTTGACGATGGAACGTTGACTGCACGTTTTTGGGATACGCTTGCTTTTTTGGACAGTAACGCCCGCCAACGCCCAGCTTAATGCTTCAACGCCCTTGTAAAATTGATTTGAAGCTCTGATTTGTTCCCGATATTCCTTGGAATTGACACTAATTCATCGAAAAGCACGGACGCCCGTCGCTACGCCTTAACGCTCGATTCAACGCCTTGACGCTCTATCTTAACGCCTTAGCGCCTTATCTTAACGCCTTAATGCTCTATCGTAACGCTTTATCGCATGTGTGGTACAACCATTTTATGTTATACCTGTCATATTCGTTCTTGCCCGTTAGGTGTATTCTCGGCTGCTGTAGTCCAATCAGAAGCCGCCCTTTGAGAAATTTTGAAGCTCGGAACTGTGGGATGGACCGGTTAAGAGGTCGGAGTTCTTGAAGGGCATAGGGCATAGGGTGCACCACAGGCGCATGGCATGCTCGCGATGACGTCACTTCCGAGCTCCGAGCTCCAAGGGTTCCGAGCTCCGTCATCGCGCGCATGTCATGCGCCTGTGGTGCACCCTATGCCCTTCAAGAACTCCGAGGTCTTAACCGGTCCATCCCACAGCTCCGAGCTCTGTAGTTTTTTAATGAGCGGCTTTTGATTGAACAAGAGCAGCCGAGAATACACCTAACTGGCAATAACGAATATGACAGGTACAACATAAAATAGGTGTACCACGCATGCGTCAATGCAATGCGATAGCGAGTTAAGGCGTTACTACAGCGCGTTAAAGCGCTAAGCTAGGGCATTAAGGTGTTAAGATAAGGCGTTAAGGCGTTAAGATAGGACGTTAGGCGTTGAGACTGGTGTTGAGACGGGCGTTAAGGCGTTAAGATAGAGCGTTAAGGTGTTGAGACGGGAGTTATGGCGTAACGACGGCCGTTGACGGGCGTCCCTGCATTTCAGTGAGTTAGTGTCATTTCCATGCAATATCTAAGCTATTTCACCAGGGCTTTGATGCGTTAAGCTGGGCGTTGGCGGACGTTACTGTCCATAAAAGCAAGCGTATCCCAAAAACGTGCACAGTCGACGTTCAACCGTCAACATGGCTTATACTTGCTCTGAGTGCGAATGCACATTCGTCAGACGTTACGATAGGATGCGACACCAGAAAAATATATATGGGATTGAAGCTACCAAGGCACAAGAAGCCGATGCAGATGCTCAAAATACGCGAGATTCTGAGAGTCCGCCGACTGATACCGAAACAGAGACTGCTGAGAGTATATCTACTGATATAGAGAGCTTGTACTCAGATAGTCAGGCTACGTCACAGGAAAGCCTGAAGAACCTACCTTTTGGGATTGTATTGTGACAGCAGCTATTAATACTCACGCTGCAAAGATCGCCGAACACGATAACTTACAACCGCCGTACATCCAAATGCGCCCCAGCATCAGGAAAACAGCCATGACGATCTATGAACGGTATACCCTGCTACAGCTTAAAATAAAAGGCAACCTCATGCGCAGGACCATCATGAAGACCAAGCGTCACCTGGTAGAGGATATGGGGCTACTACCCACCGAGGCCCTGCAAAATGCGATCAAAATGCGCAAACAGCTATTCCGGGACATAATGCCGTTACAGTATCCTGGCCAGTCCGATTAGAACAAACGAATCAGAGCGAACATGGCTGAAGATTGAACTTTCTGAAATGACGGTTTCTGATTGGAAAAGAGTAACCGAGAATACATCTAACGGGCAAGAGCGATTGTGACCGATGTAGCCCTACATAGGGGCTTCTGATTGGACAAAAGCATACTTGTACTGTAAACATACCCAACGCGGCTCACCCAGCCTGGGTATTATGTGATGGAGGGTAAAATAAACTATATGAAAGCTTGTGAACGTATTGATCTTTCGTTCTCTCAACTGTCTGCGTCTTGGCGTTAAGACATTATGAAAGTAGGTATGAAAGACTTTAGGGTGTAACTGCGTCAATGCGTTAAGATAGGGCGTTAAGGCGTTATGATAAGGAGTTAAGACGTTAAGATAGAGCGTTAAGGCGTTCAGATAGTGCGTTAAGGCGTTACTGTAAAACTCTCCGCAAAGGTCATATGGCAAATATACTGGGACTCTACTTTCGCTAACACTAAGGGGCAACTGGATTACTTTTCCTGATTTTACTTGCCGAAATTTGAGAGACTACACCATTCCAACAACAGCAACATTTCCATTTCTATGACCCACCAGGTGTAAAGTCTGTTTTCCGGATCTTTTTCGGGAAAGATTTAGACGCACCCACCTACTCATGACTTGGTCGGCCTGGAGGAGCTATCCTATGGCTATCCTCCCCGACCCAGAACGCCCATTATGAGACCACCTCGACTCCAAAACGTCTATTCCAGTGCCCTTTCCCCACCATTCCCTGTCTGCGCATGCGCACCATTGCGCTACTTTCACTCCACACTAGTCCAGTTGGACGCTACCCCACGAGAGCTTCAAACTGATACGGCCACACGACACATTCGAACTACTACTGACCCACCTCGACCCCAAAACTTCCATTCCAGTTCCCTTTTCCAACAAATCTCTGCCTGCGCATGCGCGCCATAGCCTTACTTCCACTCCACACCATCCAGTCTGATTGTCCCCCACGAATGCTTCACTATGACCCAATCGGACCAATACTGGTCAACCGCGACCCGGAAACATCCACCTCAGATCTGCCTGTTCAATACGCATGCGCACGATAAGTTGTCTCAGCAAAATTCAACCCATGGTCGCGAGAACCCTTCCATCGTGTTCTACAGCTCGAGACAAAGAAAACGAGGTGCCATACCGCATACCGCAATTGTCCACTGGGACTAACATTGAACAGGTCATTGTTCACTGAGCCGGAATGGACCTAAAATGTCCACTCAAGACCTGCCTGAATTTTTAAGCGAAATTCAACCCATCGTGATTTACAACTCGAGACAGAAAAAAACAAGGTGCCAGACCTCATAGTAAAATCCACAAGAAAAAAATTACCACCTCAATACTCTCACCCCAAACATGCATACTTGCTGGGCCGTCACATGACCGGAACTGACCTTTGACCTTTTGAACCGAATGTGATCTTTGACCCGGATGTGACGTTACCGGTGACGTCATCGGTGACCTCTTCAGCCACGTCACGCCACCACATCAGGGGCAGATAACTCTGGGCGCACGAAGATTCCCAGAGATTGCCGGAGATGACCGAACATGGCCGAAGATTACCGGGTCACGTGGCCGGAAGTGACGTCATCCGTAACGTCATCCGTGAGAATCAGCCTCGGTCTCAATGCAACAGAATCGTTCCTTTCCCTACTACTCATGTTTTTCATTAAGCCTGATTTATCATATTCAGATTGGACATGTTCAGTCAACTTGGTATGTCGTTATTGTCAACTGCATGTACATATATGTGAATAAGTAATCATATTCATCCCGTTATGTCCTATGGTACTCTTGACAGAACCACCCACCATTTTTGGCAGTTCTCTACTGAATAAACAGTTCGACGAAGGTAACAGTTTTTCCCTGAACTGTTCTACAACAGGAGTTCCCACGCCAAACGTATTGTGGAGTAAAGATAACAGATTTATTGATACCAACCAACATATTCATGAAGTCGAGAGTGGAAAATCCTCAGACGCTGGACGATACAAATGTGTGGCAAGAAATAGGGTCGGGAATGCTTCGAGATATTTCGAAGTGAAATGTGAGTATAATTGAATTGTTCAATCGCTCTCCCTCTTTCACACAGAGTTGCAGTAGCCATTAATTAGGGTACTGCATTCTGCAACATACGAGGAATATCCTACGGTCAGTATACTGCATATTGAACAGATTATGCCGGATTCCCTTCATATGTATTATACCCAATGTTGCGTCATTTTGGCGTTTACGTTTACATAGCTTCGTGGATAGGCGCAGTTGGACTAGGAGAATATAGATCCACCTACCCTTCCCGCAAACCAACACCTTCTAGCACAAGTGTACAGTCTGCTTCGATTGGATCATTTAACTAATATCGCTGTCATTGCTAACCATTGTCATTTCTTCATTGACTATATGAATATTTGTATATCCATCATTCGAAAAGCCTTAATCAAAACAGCAATATTTCGTGATAAAATATGTTGGGATTGTTTCAAACCGAATGGATGGAGGATGCTACCCATCACCATAATAAACAATGCTATGATAATGATTGGTTTTGACGTATGCATTCTTTCAAGTATATGGTAGAAAATGAGAAAAAAAAACAAGCACAAAAATGTAGAAATAAAATGTTATAGATGGCCCCTAGTGCAATTTGGCAATGATACTTCAAAGAGAAGGCTATACAAAGAACATATAATGATAACCTATGATGTCGGAAAAGTAAGAGTTTATTCAACAACTTACTTCTTTGTAAAAATTGTTTAAAAGAGCAAAACAAATTACCCGCATCACTGTTATTTTGAGTTACCAAAATGTAAAATAGTCAAAATGTAAAATAGTCTCTAAATGAGCATGAAATAAAAAGCTATGAAATATAAAGCTTGCCCAGAAGGAAAGTGAACTCCGAGATGGAAATTTACCATAATTAAAAGAAAAATGCAATTAATGCGGCATATCGGATTACCCGTACTGCTGCGCATGGTCGGGGGAGCATGCAACGCAAAGAAAACACTGGGGTAAATTACCTCCAATGCAAAAAGATGAAAATATACCGAAATTGGAAGGCAAACATAAATATCAGATTACCTCATATGGCAGCCATTTTGAAGTTTTCCTTGTTGCCCTCATGGAAAGTTATGCAAATTGGCTCATACTGATCCTGTCATGACTGTGTCTGGTATGCATATTCGTGGGAAAGGTATGATCTGGTGTGGAAAAATATTCCTACTGAAAAGAGACAGACTACACTAATTTCAGATGACGCATGATAGCCGACAATTTGAATTTGCCCATGGTACTTCTCCCAGAAAAGTACAGAATTGATTCAAGAGTGTCCGAAATATTAGTTCATTGGGCATAGGTTGAACGCGATGAATGTGTCAATTGCTTTGACACGAATGCCGCAAATTTGACGCCTCTAGATAATAAGGTGGCAAAAATATGTCTGTAGACCCACATGGCTGCCATATTGAATTCATCGATCATGAATCTACCCTTTGTACAGAATATTATGTGAATAAGCTCAAAGTGGTTTCGAAATGTTGAGCTATGAAGTCACCAAATTAGATTCATTATATTTTTCCGGTTGAAGTTGCATTAAGAACTGTGAATAAGTGAATTATATCAACATGAACTCACATGCACAGACAGAAAAAAAGGTGATACTTATCACCCTAAAATGGTGATGACAGCATCACCCAAAAAAGGTGTTGAGTTAGAGCCATCATCTTTTTCCACCATTACCTTAAAAGGGTAATGTCTGTCACCTTAAAAGGGCAATGGCTATCACCCCAAAAGGGTGATCAGCATTGGGTGCAAAAATGTTTAAGTCATCGCCCTGAAAGGGTAATGGCTATCACCCTAGAAGGGTGACGACCTGGGCCATTGCCTTAAAAGGGTGACGACATTAGCCATCGCCCTTTTTCATCACCTTTCTGGCTGTGTGGCATCTGTGACCTCCACCATGACGTTAAATGTTCAAGTGAAGATATTGTGTGGTCGTACATTAATTTCCACTGTATATCAACCAGGTTCCAAAATATAATTCTATTTAAACATTTTCCGTGTCACTTTCATTCCATTGGCCGATCCACCATCAGCAATAGTAGAAAGTATGCATTATAGTATCAGTGACGTGGCAATGATGTCACAATCTCGTACTGTTTAAGATATATCCATCAAAACCATCACTGGGATCATTTTTGGTTCTTGTGAGATGTTTACCAGGGGCCGCGGAACCGGAGGGGGGTGGGGGGAGCCCGATATAGAGTTGAACCCCCCCTCCCCACTTTCAATCGTGCTCCGACGCCCCTGTTTACATATGAAAGGGACTTCAAGACAGCTTTGTGGGAACATGACTTCTTATCAGTACTCCAACATCTTTTGCCACCATATTCATACATCCAATGATCCAGTTTTTGATGAAATAATAGATTGGGGGAAATTATAATCATAACCCTATAACCAATCTTTAACATTGAATATTGAAGATTAGGGCGTACCGAATTTAAAAAGCTTTATAAGGCAAACACCTCCGTGCACAAAGTGCGAACAAGTGTTATTCAAAAGGTAATAAGTTGACTTTTCAGAAAAAAAAAAACGTCTACAAAATTCAGTGATGTGTGTGCGGGGAGGAGGTTATGGTTAGGTCAAAGTCTTTTATATGTATTGGGTAATTTCTTTTTTTGACAGTTTGTGAGAAACTGGAGAATGAGAATAATCTAGCTACTGCACTTCTTTCACTTTACGGTATCGTTGTCGTCTGTATAATCATGAGCATGCTGACCAGAAAGTTGAAGATGAAAAAAGGTAGGTGAATATGTTCGGTGAAAACAGATCGCGTACACAAGTGGAGCAGTACAAAGCGAAGCTTATAAACACTCTCACACAGTACTGCGCAGTGTTCACGACTTAACTGTGATTATTTAAAACGTTTTGCAGAGTAAACCATCTTGTAATTTCCCACGCTTGCACGTATTATTATAAGGCCTGAATTTATCCCACACTGCTTCGGCCCATGTTAAACTTATTCGTAGATGCACCTGGGGAAAGATCAATATGATTGGCCACTCGCCTAATAATGACAATCTGCGTAGGCATAACATTAAGAGTAATTGAGTGGACATAATAGGAGCTTTCTCATCAGCGCCTGACTGAAGCTTTGGATAGTGAACGTCGAGGTGTATCAACCTCCATGTCGCACCAGTCTTCAAGGTATATTTGCAACAATTTGTCTTTTGCAATCGAATTATAATGGATGCAATTGAGATTGTCACCGAATATTTCTTAGAACCCCAAATCGTAGGTCTTAATCGCATACTACGAGTGTAATCACCTGGGAAGCCCCCTACCAAGTGCTAATATAAACTTTCGAAACAACAAACAATCCCTCTTACAGATAACCGAGTATCGTGCATCAAAGCTATGATTTCGCAGCTAGGGGTATGTCGTGGTTAACAATTGACGAGTTTGACACCAGTTTTCATTTACTTATCAATTTCGTTTTATTTCTGTCAAGATATCACTCCAAGGATGAAACTTGGGACTATTGTCGTTATGGTAGTTCTACTCCCCGGATTGATCACGTTGGTTGTCGCCATATCTAGGAAATGTCGCCCAAATATTTCAGGTGAGTCAACCTGTTTGTTCCAGCAATTAGAATGAAAATAATCCGATTTGGTAACCACGAGTCGAAAACACGATAAACTAAATTGATGAATTCTTAACAATCACTTTGGAATATCAATAACAGAAGGTGCGTATAAACCTATAAATCAAAAATCTAGATCATACAAACACAGGACTATCGGACAACCTCAAAATCGCCTGTCTGCACTGTGATATTTGTCTGAAATGGTACGTATTGCAAACCCACGGAAAACATGACAGACATGTTAGTTCGAGTAGTTAAAATTGTCCAAATCACGATAAAGTTTCGGATGCGAATGATGTGATGGTCTATTTTTCGCGATGCAACGGCTCATATATTCATTGGCTATTGAATGTTCAATTAATATTTTCACGCTAAAGTTTCCCTCCCCCCTCTGATGTGGCAACATTCTGTACACAGCAGGGTAGTACCATAGCAGATAAGTTATGACACTGGTACCATCTGCTCTCTATAACAAGTGAGAAATGACTACATTGTAGTCAAAACCTGCGGCAGTGGCAATAATACAGTGAAAGACATATCAGCGGAGGTAGTGGTAATTGTAGAAAAAAGCGCCATCTGCAAGTGTTTTCATGCCAAGGGAAGCAATTTTCAACTTCTAACCCACAATTGCAGGAATTGACTAATAGATTTGACACAATATATATATATTCGCTTTCCTCGTTCAAAATCCGACGATGTTGACTGGTCCGTGCCGTCTATACTGAATTGACAGACGAAGTCACAATAATCGCTTTAGCAATGTCTTGGTACAAGTATCGTGAATTCCAAGTTTCAAAACATTCCGTTCAGCCGTTGATTTTTGCAAATTAAAAAGGCTTTCAAATATTTGGAAATCCAAACAAATTTCAAGGATTTAGTCATAGCGCGAACATCTACGCTCTTCAGTCTCCCTTCTCGCTTACTTTGCCGAGCAAAATGGAAAATTTATATTTCCGTCAAAGTTAATTTTCAATGAATTTATTATCAGGTCTATCACTTTGATCTGTGAAACTATGGAATGGGGTTGAAGGCTTTATCGAACTGTTCAAGAGGCATAATGACATTTTTCACGATTCAAATTGAGGCCTGTGACAGTCTTGATATTCGATTAGAATAATAAATTAAGTTAGAATAATAAATTAAGTTTCTGCATTTATGTGCGTTATCATCTGCAAACTAAATACGGTACCTTGACACTCTTTTCCATGCAGCAAGCCAATATCAATACATGGTTTGCTCCTTCTATACAAATGATTACCTATTTCATCCTTAGGAGATATCACCTCATCCGACATGTTTGGTCAAGCGTTTTCGAAGGTTGATAATTTTATTAATTTTTTTTTAAGTCAAATTCTGCAAATAAGAAACATTTCTTGTCAGTATCTATGGATATCGCCCTATAATCAATTCGCGAATATGTTTGTCATTAAGTCATTCGGGAGGTGATTTAAGTGCGAAATTTCAGGGTTAGTTCACTAAACAAGGTCTGTGTGTATAAGAGAATCATGTCGAATTCTCGTTATTATCTTTTGGTACATCAAATTATTGCATTCGCGAAAATGACTTCCAAGTCAATATGAAAGGTATCAAAATAAATTTAAAAAACTCTCAAGGAAATCAAGGTCCTAGCTTTTTGACAACGAGATCAAATAGATCGCTTTTATGGTCAGTATCTGCTAATATATGACGTAATTTCATTCGTAAAACTGATTGACAAAGTAACGTAAATTGTGAAGTGTAGAACCAGTAAGTTCTAGCAGAAATGGGCTCTGACTTGAGAGAATGATGTCAAATGCAACATGTTTCTGCCCGTTGTCTGCTGATACACATAAGTATTGATTTTACGGAAGTGATTAATGCAATTCTAAAGGGATTATGGGTGCGGAAGAGGACGAGAACATCAATACCAGCGAAGCAAGGCCCTGGCTTGCGAGAATGAGGATAGAGGGACTGTGTTCCGAAAGAGGATCATTCGAAATAGCTATGTGCCAAATTTCATGCTTGTAACCGAAAGTACACAATATAACTATGATGTACTGTTCGCACATAGGGTTGTCGGACTCATTAAGTACTACATAGTCATTTATGTATTATAAAACCGTTTGCGCATAAAGTCAGTTTTGAGTATTATCAATGAGTCGGTATAGCTAAGACATTGACAACGAGGTCAAATAGATCGCTTTTATGGTCAGCATCTGCTAATATATGACGTAATTTCATTCGTAAAACTGATTGACAAAGTAACGTAAATTGTGAAGTGTAGAACCAGTAAGTTCTAGCAGAAATGGGCTCTGACTTGAGAGAATGATGTCAAATGCAACATGTTTCTGCCCGTTGTCTGCTGATACACATAGGTATTGATTTTACGGAAGTGATTAATGCAATTCTAAAGGGATTATGAGTGCGGAAGAGGACGAGAACATCAATACCAGCGAAGCAAGGCCCTGGCTTGCGAGAATGAGGATAGAGGGACTGGTTCCGAAAGAGGATCATTCGAAATAGCTATGTGCCAAATTTCATGCTTGTAATCGAAAGTACACAATATAACTATGATGTACTGTTCGCGCATAGGGTTGTCGGACTCATTAAATAGTACATAGTCATTTATGTATTATAAAACCGTTTGCGCATAAAGTCAGTTTTGAGTATTATCAATGAGTCGGTATAGCTAAGACATTAAGTGCAAGTCCAGGGATTGGAGGGTCATTGTTTCGATTCTCACAGAGGGTTGAGTTATTCTTCCTTTCAAAACATATTTCCATATATGCGAATTGCTTGGGGGTAAAGTTAAACATCTTTATTCGGTGAAAGTTGCTGAGTTGTTCCGCTTACTTCTGAAACGTAATTGTTGCGTTTGTTTTTATGATGCATGATCTATAATTGGATACCAAGTATTATTCAATGTTAATCATAATGATAATGCGTTACTTGTTATGCTTCTTCGCCAATTTGTGTTTTATCTAGATTGGGTAGATAAAATGATTACTAGAAGTAGTGAACTTATTTTTCTACTTTCTAAGACAGTCGCCTGCAGCTGGGACTGTATGCAAATTAGCTGAACCACCGACAAGGTTGCGGCTCAT
>JAVTVY010046501.1:0-21360 GCA_036873755.1 Hanleya hanleyi
CAGCGTGTGTGAATAAAACAACCTATAAAATATTCACAAGAATGCGAGGCCTAAGAGGGAGAACTGCCTACCAGCTTTCTCCCTCTCAAAGGCCCCCATTTTCAAAAAATCACCCCCCCCCCATCTGTTTTCCCCTGGGATGAGTCTTGAGAAATAGATGTGAGGCTCCAGAGGGAAGACCGCCTACCAGCGTCCCCCCGCCCAGGACCCCCATCCCAAGACCCATCCCAATTCTGTATTTCCCCTGGAGTGTCAAGCCCGTCTTCCGGAGACCACCCGGCGTAACGCCCTATGCCGGAAGATGATAGAATCGGCAGGCGTTCCGCCGGGTTATCTCCGCGACCAGCCGGGGTGGGAGATTTTTCACCCCGGCAATCCATTGAACAACGGGCCAAACACCCCAGGGGGTGTTGATGCGTGGAAATCCTGGAGGAGACTGGTACGGCGCGTCAGACTCTACCAGCAACCGATCCATGGCCAGGCCCTGAACAGCAGCCCTGGTGTCCCCGCAGTTCATGGCCCAGGGGCTCACCCCAAATATTGCATTTGGGAAGCGCCCAAGCCAAGACTCGAGGGCAGCAGGGCTCCCCAGGAGGCAATGTACATGAACTGGGTGCGTAGCCGGCAGTGTCTCCCCCAGGATCCCCAAGAGGTCATTGAGGGCCATGGTCCGCCCTTCTCCGTCCCGGCAGCCACCCCTCCGGGTATTTTCCCGGCAATGGATGACAGGGCAGGGTTTCCTTCAAGAAATTGGCCTGACACCGGCGCTCTACGGCAGACTCATGGTCCTCATAATCTAGACCGACCTCCCCCAGACCAACACATCCTGGGGACCGCAGAAATTGTCGAAGCCTTTCCTTCGTTCCCTGGTCCACAGGACGGCTGGCCTGGTGGGGGTGAAGTCCATAAGTGGTGTGCACCCTTGGGTCCCCGAGGAGCGCGGTCATGGATTTGGATTTCCAGCTCCCCGGGAAAACAAGGTTGCACACCACATGCTGCATTACCACTGGAGTTCGTAACAGGTGTACTGTCCCAACCTCGTCCCCGATGGCCTCCAAGGTATACTTACCATGGAGACGACCGAGGACGACATCCAGGTGGCAATGCGAGTCCACCAACCTCGGGGGCGGATGGGCCTGAGCAACTCATTTGTAACCGCTGGAACTCCTCCCTTAGATGGACTGGCAGAATGGCCAGTAATCTGGCCAGTATTCGCCAGTCCATCAAAGCACCCATCGAGGTGGGGGGACTCAGCAAATATTCCCCTGGCTCCGTCTCGCAAGCCATATCAAACCCCATCATTATAGTTTGTCGGGTGACTGCGGGACGAAGACAGGGGTCTTCTGGATACAGCCTGTGGCCCGGACATACCCCAATAATTCTGGGCATGTCCGGACCCCCAGGATTGGCATTAGAGTATGGAGGAATCCATGAAAGAGGGCAACCCAGTTCCACCAACGAGTGTCCGTGAGGGTCCATTCTTCCATGGATTCATGCCCAGGATCCAGCCCGTGTTTTAACGCAAAACACAGGCTGGATTGATGAATTTTACACGACCAGCAAGCCACCTCAGGGGACATCCAGAACGGAAAATGGTTCCGCTCCAGGTGTCTCTTGGGGCGGGTGCCGATCCAGGTACACAACGGACACTGGTGCCCCTCTCGGAAGATCGCATTAATCCGAGCTACGGAGTAGGAGTCAACCGAACCCGGGGTCAGCAGATGGTCGACAGCCAGCCAGCCTCCCCCGCCCGATCCCGGACTCGGCCCACTCCCAGGAGCATCCCCAGTGTCCATTGCCGATGGAGGCACTGCCGAATCCGAGGCTAGCGGAGGGTACACAGCCTGCCAGCGTTTCCCTCCAAACCCCGGACCCGCCCATGCCTCCACCGTCACTGCCCTACCCATGGCCACTTCTAATTCCCCAAGTATTCCCCTTTCCCTACCTACTCCTATCCCTCCCTTCTACCAACGACGGCCTCCCCGGAGGCATAGACTTCCCCGGAATTGATTTCTCCCCCCAGTCCGAAAAATCCCAATCCCCCTCCCCACTCGATTCTTCCCCACTTGATTCATCCCCCGTCCCAAAATTTGGCAAACCCGTCACCCAGGACCCAGTCGTATTATGCCCCCCACCCACTGATTCTGTTGCACTATACCACACTTCATCTGCCGAAATTCCCCCCCTTAAATCCACCCCCTTATCCCCCTTCTTCCCCGGTTTAATCACAAAAATTTCCCTGAACATTCTGACTGACTGGCCTTTTATCCTTTTTTTCGTTTCTGAAAATCAAAGAAAAAACAAACAAAATGTCTCACACCACAACATCAAAAGCAACTCAAACCTAATTACACACCGACAAAACCCGACATCCAACCACACAAACCAAACAACTTGGGCGCCCAAGACAAAGACTTCACAAATGACAATCTATACAACATCACGAACAATAACGTCACCAATCACAATCTATACGACAAATATGACATCACCAGTGACATATCTTGCACAACAACAAGACATCACAACTTCACTTGCCTTATTTCCTCTAACCTACTCCACTTCTTCACTGGAAGCAGGATACACATAATTTTTTTCCATTATTAGTTTTGCACCTTCCCAAATTACATTTTGACTTGTGCAAGTGACCCAGGATGCACCTAGGACCTTTTGGACAAGTCTGCTCACTTCTCTGTCATAGCATAGCATGATTATTCTTCCTCTGGAATCAACACCAAAGAAAATTCTAGCACGACCCTAGACATCACCATCTAGGAGCAGTCATATGCTGACAAAAACTGGGGTTTTCGAATCTTCCGACCCCCTCGTGTAACACGAGGTTCTATCATCGGTTGAACCGAAGAAGTAGCCTCGTGCACCTTTGCCGGTCGCGGTTTCTTAGCTTCTCGCGGTTCCGCGAACAACAAGTCCAAGTTCCAATCCGGAACTTCGTCTGTCAAACCGAGAGGAACGGGATCCCCCACAACACAAGGGGCATGCAGAACAGGTTGTGCGCCTTCCCCAGGGGAAGACTCCACTGATACCCGATCTGGTACTCGTCCTTGTCCAGACTTTCCCGTGTCAGCGGTGAATTCCCCCGAAAGAAAGCTTCACGGATTCTGAACTTGGTACTCGTCCTGATCCAGACTTTCCCGCGTCGGACGCCCTAGCTAAACTCAGTAAAGCATGACGTCTCCGTCGTACCCATAAAGGGATGTCCCTGTCGTGGCATTGCCGTAATACATCATGATGCCACATGATGCCACCCGGTACAGGCATGGGGATAACACCTTACTCACGACAAAGGGGCCCGCAAAGATCGGTCGCAATTTCTTGCTCTGTATAACTTTGACGGCCAAGTCCCTACGATAAACCAAGTCCCCCACCTCATAGGTCCGGGACTGGATTTTCAAATCATAGGTACGCTTCTGTCTACTTTGAGTAATCCCGATCTGGATGGTCATGTCGTACTGGCTGAGTTCCTCCAGCCATCTAGCCAACTGGCCTTCAATCTGGCGGAACCGGGTCAACCATACCAAGCTATTGTGGTCCGTACGAATCAGAAAAGGCTTACCCAGCAAATAGTGCCTAAAAGTCCGGGTAAAAGTTACGACCGCTAAAAGCTATTTACGGGTCGTACAATACCGGCGCTGCGTTGGGGCCAGGTTTCGACTGGCGTACGCTATCGTGCGCTCAACACCACTCTGTACCTGCACAAGTTCTGCTCCTATCGCGGTATCAGAAGCATCGGTGTCCAAGATGAACGGATCATCCACCGTAGGGATGGCCAAGACCGGCGCCCCAATCACGGCCACCTTAAGTCCTTCGAATGTCTGTTGATGTCGGCCCTCCCAGCTGAAATGAGCCTTGGGCTTCGTCAAGTCATACAGGCACCACGCTATCTTTGCAAAATTGGCTACAAAATCACGATGATAGTTTACAAACCCCAGAAATGCCTGGAGTTCTGTACGGTCTGTAGGCACCGGCCATGCACGCACGGCACTGATTTTGCTGTCTGTAACTGCAATTTCTGCCCTGCTGACTGTTTTACCGAGAAATTCTACCTCTCGTCGAAACAAAGAACACTTCTTCGGTTTCAGCTTCAGGTTATGATCCCGGAAGCGCTGCAAAACAAGACGGAGATTTGCCAACACTCGATCAAAAGTCCGACCCACCACCACCACATCATCCAGGTAGGCAAGCACTTCCTTCCAGGTCAGGCCACGAAGCACAGTCTGTATTGCTCGTTGAAAAGTGGCCGGAGCATTGCAAAGGCCGAATGCCATCCGGACATGCTCGAAAAGCCCATACATGGTGATGAACGCGGTCTTATGGCGATCAACTGGGTCGATCGAGATCTGCCAGAACCCCGCCGCCAGGTCTAGCGTGCAAAAATACTCGGCCCCATCTAGCGCATCGAAACAGTCGTCAATTAACGGCAATGGGAAGGCGTCTTTTACCGTAATATCATTTAGGGCTCTAAAATCAATGCAATATCTCACTGACCCGTCCTTCTTCCTGATCAAAACTGGGGCGGAAGCCCAATCTGATTGGGAAGGTTGGATGACGCCTACATCCAACATCGCCTGCAGATGTCTTCCCTCCTCCCCTTCAAATCCGCGAGGCGTCCGTCTCAACCGCTGACGGATAGGACGAGCGTCCGTGGTCTCAATATGATGTACAGTGTCAGTGAAATGACCTAGATCTAGGTCACCTGTGGAGAACCGGTCTTGATACTCCACCAGGACCTCTTTCACTTTCACTGCTTGTTCCTCGGTGAATCCCTCACAGGATGCCTTGTACAAGGGTACCAGATGTTCTGGTAGGGAATCTGTCATATGAGCACTATTCACTTGACGGATACTAGGCTCCCCTTGTTTGGCAACAGTATCTGTGCTCGGGTCGCTGTACACCCCGTCCAGTTCCAGCGTTGTCCCGATCCATGCTCCCCTAGATATTGTCACCTCACTTGTAGAGGGATTACGCAGGCAAATCGGGACCCTTGAACCACCCCGAATTGCCATCTTGGGCACCATTATAACTGACTGGTCAATAACGGGCTCCAAGACGTAATCAACTGGCGCGAAACCATGCATCACACCCTGAACCAACTGGGAGGTGAGCGGAGGAATAGTAACAGTTTCAGCCAGCGTAACCCTACTAATTGACAGTGGTTCCCCTTCCCCATGACACTTCAAGGTCGCGGACACCTTCCTGTCTCCGATAACTAAGACATTCTTATTGAAGTCCACAATACAGTTATTGGCAGACAGAAAGTCAAATCCTAAGAGAAGGTCATCAACTAATGGAGCAACCACGACGTCCCAGGTACAATGAAAATCTAGTACTGACATTGGTACCTGCCTAACCAGCATTCCCATACTAGAGGATCCCTGGAACGCCCCAGTTAACCGAACAGGAGATGACGACAACCCTTGTAACCCCAGTTTAGAGTATAATTCATAACTCATCACTGTGGCTTGTGCAGCTGTATCGACCACTGCCGTGACTGGCGTCGAACCAACTTGCACTGGGATGGTCATAGTCCAACCAGGAGAACGAGATAGAGCAATATCCCGGATCGCCACAGCGGGAGTCTCCGAAACATCTCCCTCTGGCATAGAGCCTCTCCATTTCCTCTGGCCACGGCGACTTACACTTGGGGCTGAGAACCGGCCACCGTTCCCAGCCCTTGAGCGTTTAAAGGACCCTGCGAGTATCTGGTTGGACAATTACGGCTTATGTGACCGACTTCATCACAGTTGTAACACCGTAATTGAAATCTCGCGTTTCTCGTTGACTGTGCACACTGAGAACTCTTATGTCCCACTTTCCCACACGTGTAGCAAGTAATAGCAGTCGGGGTCCTTGAATTCTGGAGAGACTCCTTCACTTTCCCCTGGATGCACTCCCCAATAAATGTCTTTATAGTTGTCCTTAACTCCTCACTTAACTGTTTCTCTGTATCCTCCCCACCCTTACCAGTGGCCCATATCATAGGCTCTGTACTCTGATCCAGGCCCACAGCCCGAACAGATTTCACAGCCAACGACTTGTGATTGTGCAAGGAAAGAGTAACATATTTCAAAGCATCGTGAATTGTTTGAGATTCCTTCTCCATTGCAAAGGCAACTGCCTGTCGCTGTCGGCACCCTCGCAAAAAATGCTCCACACAAACAGTTTGAATCACACTGTCTGGAGCATCGGGATAAGCATTCAATGCCAAATAGTTGCATTTTTCTGCAAAATCCTCGAGTGTCTCATCAGGACCCCGTTCCTCAACCTGTAACCGCCGTCTTATTGCTTGCGGAGGTTCGCGAATACCGTATCGCTTTTCTAAATTCTCCATTAATCTGTCCAAGTCTCCCTTATCTCTTTCAGATTGTACATGGAAATACTCGATGGCTTTTCCATGCATACACTCTAAAAGTTTTCGGAGAGCTTTCTTCTTATTCCATGCCCTAATCTTGGACTCCAATTCGAATTTAATTCGAAATGGAATCCAAGTATCTTTCACCCCAGAAAACACCAAGGTCTTTGGTAAATGTGGGCTACGGCTACGCCTACGATATCCCCTAGTCGACCTTCCAGTCCTCGGAGATCTCGATGCGCGGGAGTAATCTGATCCACTATTACATCCACTATCAACAGTATCAGCTTCAGCTCCTGATGGTGCATCATCCGTTGCCGCTAGCGCAGGAGCTTGGATTACGTGATTATTGATTACCGCAGGGGGCTGCGGTTGAGAATCGTACCTCACTCCCCTATGACTAAGTGGTGGAGGTAAGGTATACCGACTGGCCGCCTCAGTATCACATCTAGCAGGAGTCAAAGTCCTTGGATTCTGATGCACACCTATCGATCGAACGGCCTGTGTACCCCCTTCTTGACTACCAATCTCCGTCCCCCGAGATGGACCCGTATGAACGGAAGTTGGCAACCCAGAATTACGAACTGGTCCCCGAATACCTGGGGGATTGCCATGACCATAAACGCGAGTTGATGGCATTACGCTCATCAGTCCATCCATAAATCTAGTCTGGGAGTTGTACAGCACAGCCGTAGGAACAGTGGTATCCTCCAATATTCCCTCATCGGCATGTGGCTGAACCGACTCCTGCCTTGGCTCTTGTTGAACAGCCACGCCAACAGAAAAGGTGTTATTTAATGGATTTAATTCCACTCCTGCACGTGGAGCATTCACTGGTGCAGATGGCACATTCACCTGAGCATGGTGATCACTCGACTGAACCGAAACTGCGTTCAACCGAGCATGGAATGCATTTACTGGTGCAGGCGATGGCGTTACTGGAACCGGAACTGCATTCAACCGATTCGGAGCCTCTCACCTACCCCTTCCAGTTAACTGTTGAGGTGTGTCATCAGCATTATCTACTAGATCTGCCTGACGAGCGTCCCTTGTCTGTTCAGAGGTTACCTGTAATGAACTCTCTGATGCTCCTACATGTTGGTTTCTTAATAATGCAACGATAATTCTTATATCTGAACCCAGTTGTTCTACTTTACCATCCACTTGGCCTACTTTATCATTCACTTGACCTACTTTACCATCCACTTCACCTACTTGAGTGTTTACTTGTTGCCCTAGTTGGTCAACTTTAACATCCACTTGTCCTACTTTACCATCCACTTCACCTACGTGAGTGTGTACTTGTTGACCTAGTTGGTCAACCTTAACTTTCACTTGTCCTACTTTAGTATCCACTTGGGCCAATTGGCGTCCATGAGTATCAACCTTTTCCTCTATTTGACCTACTCGATCAGTCAATTCCTGATGCTGATCAACTACTGTTTCTACTTCATTCCGAAGACGCTGAAAGACTTCTTCCAACTGATCATTCCTACTAGAAAAATCATTAATGAATTTCTGTATCTCGCGGTCCTTGGTGGCCAATTGACTCTCCCAGAACACACGATTTTCCACAAATTCCTTTTGCAACCCATGTAGGTGACCTTCTTGAAGCTTTAATCGATACTCCATGAGTGTACTTCCCCGCATTTCTACCCCAGTTATGGTTCCATGTAACAACAACTCAAAGGCATATTCCTTTGTAAACTTTGTTGCTTGCAGAAACTCATCAAATGGAATTAATTCATCTGGTCTTTGGAGAGTTACTAATGCATTAGCCCTAGCTGCACCAATACCTTCCAATTGAATCAATTCCTCACTTGTAGCTACTGCTTCATTCAATGGCCCTATCTCACTATCTGCCATGTCAAGAATTGAAGTGAGCAGACAAGCCAACGGAAACTATAACCAATATTCTCCACTATATCACGTGAAACCGTAAAGGTCCTTTCCAACCAACAAGATATCAACCACTAACCAACCAGGCAACTGCAGAAATTCAAATCATTAATTCACTATCCACCACTCTGGCAATTACCAACTAGTATAACCACAGTGTATCAGCCAGTTTTAATCCAAACAAGTTGGCAAATACCGACTGAAAGGGAGGGGGGGAAGGAAAAAAAAGAGAAAGCAATGTCAACCGGCACTCACCAACACGTAGAACCAGCGCGCGTCAGTTAACTTCCCTCTCCAAACAATTTAGAAAATAGCGATTGGAGATGGGGAGCGAAAAATAAAAATAGAAAAAAACAAAAACAAAAAAACCAATGTCACGTAACTGGCACTTACCAACCAGTAGAACCAGTATGAATCTCCTCAATCAGTTACCAAATGCAAACTGGGAAATACCGACCGAGGACTAATATCACTAACTCGCACTTACTAACCAGTAGAACCAGTATGAATCAGTTCACCTCAGTCAGTTACCAAATGCAAACTGGGAAATACCGACAGAGGACTGATATCACTAACTGGCACTTACTAACCAGTAGAACCAGTATGAATCGGTTCACTTCAATCACTTACCAATCCAAATTGGAAAAATACCGACCGCGGACAAATGTCACTAAGGGAGCGTTCCCAATTATGGTTTTTGCTTCGTTCGTTTAAATTACCGAAAAAAACCCAAGTCGTTCTACACCCATCGTTTTGATTTTCGTGGAATACCATTGAAAAAAACATTCAACGCGTTGGTTCGTTCGCCAGTGAACGAAGTCGTTCGTTTTACAGAAAACCATTGCGTTTTTTTCCTTCTTTGTTTGCCATCGTTCGATCGTTCGCTGGAAAACGATGGCGCAATAATACAATCACGTGATGTTCGCATTAGCCAGCCTGATAACCCAATCTCCGTGGGCACGGAGAAAAGAATCCGTTAATTCAATGCCGAATTCTCTGACGTTTGGATAGGCAGTAAATTACTTTTACGTGTAACTAGATGTTGAAGTTCAGCTGCATAATTAGAAGACAAAAGAAAGTTATGCACAGGTTTTTGCCCCGGTTTGAGCCGATATCATCGCGTCAGACACTGATTATTCGGTTCGTCCTAAATGGCTGAATGCTATCTCCTTGCCAATCTCCGATCGCATTATTTATTGTTATCTGAATTTGGATTATATAGAGAGTCTATTATATTGATAGCTATATGTACGTGTAGGAGCAAACGATACACCAGCCCGTGGTGACGCCTCCCGGTTTTCTTCCCGTTCTATTTCGATCGAAACGTCCCTGTTTTCAAAATGGACATGGAATTTATTGGTAATCTGGAAGGGGATCCCGGTTTCTAAATGTCCGTATCTTTGGCCGTTTCGTAGCCTCTCAGACGATCGGAGTGTTGCGCGGGCACTAAATCTTGGAGTCGCTTGTCGTATACGCATGTCGCGGCCCAAAATGGAATCCCGACAAAAAAAAAAATCCGAAACGTCTTTCTTCCATACTATTGGACGTTTAATCGGTATGTCCATGTCCTGAGGTTTTCGTAATCCAATTGAAATAAAACGTTTCGTTTATCTCTAATGAATATATATTTGAATTATATTCTCTTACCTGGATAATTGATTGTATATCCGACGCGGAATAAATGCCATATTATGGGTATTCTTTGCCTCTTTTGCAGAATACATAGAACACAACCGACAACCATAGAGTGTTTAACGTTATAACGCGAAATAAGACATGAACTACGGTCGATTTTGGAAATAAATCGACATGTCATTTGTGTTAATGACACTGACAGGTGAACCTTCCTTCATAAGTGACCTGTTGATACGGAATAGCAGAAAATAATATGAATTCTTTACCTTCCGGTTAAAGAGTTGTTTGTATATGTCGGCCATTGGCGGAGCGCGTTGTTAGTTTCGCTGTGTGAAGCAATCAGTTTCATGTCGGGTAATACTTGTATAATAATTGTAAACTGGACGCAAGGCTATTAACTGGAATTGCTCAAAAACTTAAATCGAGCGTTCATTTTAAAATTCTGCTGTTTCGAGTGAATTAGCCGATTCTTCCTTACTTCTGTTTATATCTCCCTCTGCTCTCTGTTATTTATTATTTAATTATTTATTTTAATATTTTAAAGATCTTAAATGAACTAAGAAATGTACCGTGAAATGTAAATAAAACATTCAGTTGATGGGCCGCGAAACCCGTATGGGAAGCGGTCCTTAAACTACAATTTCAGTCGAATTACCAGTCCATCCTGTGGTCTTCAATGTCATCATTTGTCTGAATAACGGGGGAATCTAACGAAGCATTAAGTCAAGCTGCTGTCAAATAAATATTTATCAATAAAGATTTTCTCCCATTCTGATATACTTTCAGAACAACATATGTAATTATATTCTAGACTTGCAGAATCTCGTACAATTCATCACCTCCCGTGCATGGTCTTCTCTTCAGTGAGGGCATATGTCATATCTCAGTTTAACCAACCAGCGCCCGAGCTCGGCGATATTCCGTTTCACTGAGCCATGTGAGCCGTTACATGCATAGGCCAGATAG
The DNA here is from genome assembly GCA_036873755.1 of Hanleya hanleyi. NCBI lineage: Eukaryota > Metazoa > Mollusca > Polyplacophora > Lepidopleurida > Hanleyidae > Hanleya > Hanleya hanleyi. The sequence goes on from JAVTVY010046501.1 coordinate 10,871, forward strand.
ACAAATTTTGCTGTAAAAATCAAGCCACGCTTATTTGAACTCTAATATTTCAGTATGTATCGCAAAATACATGGCATGATGGCATTTCAAATGATTAATAACTTTGAAATGAAAATGTTTATTTTAAGAATAACACTACATTGTGTTGACATCGAAATTAGTTATTTAATTCCTCACAATCGCTGCAAGATATGATCAATCTATAATACTTAAACAGGCGTATTTTTTTAAATGAATTTAAATACAAATAATATCAATCATTCAACTATACAAGAAATTTTGGTGAATCTTGTCTAGGCTGAGTTGTGCGGTGCCGTTGGTGAGAGCCGGGTGTTTGTTTTGATCTTGAAACTATATGTCTGGCCGATACTCAATATCGGGATTAGGTAATATTTAATTTCAGTGGTCAGATAGTAAGACGGTTACAGTATCCGTGTTTAATCGGTGTCAGGACATTTCGGCACGCGACAGCTCGGCAAGTGACATTTCGGCACGCGACATTTTCCCACAAAGTGAAGGGTACAACATTTCGGCACCCCTTTTTGTCAGACCAAATTGCGCTAAAAGTGAAGATTTTCACATTTTTTTGTAATATATAAACATACCGTTTTAATGGTTAAGAAGTTGTAGGTTATCATAGTTGCTCACGATTATCCGCGACATTTCGGCAACTTTTGTCACTTATTAAGGTTGATGGCGATTGATTGTTGAGGTTTTTACTAGTGATAGAATATTTATATAATGCTTTTTGCTCTATGAGAAATTCACAACATTTCTAAAACCAACTGCATATGTGAAAAAGGTTGCAGAAATGTCGCAGATATTCGCAGCCAAAAATTACAACTTGGTAACCCTTAAAATAATCTGTTTATATGTTAACATATGTTAAAAAAAGATAAGAAAATCGTAATTTTTAATATGATTTGGCTCGTTAAAAAACGTGCCGGAATGTCGTGTGTCGAAATGTCGTACTCTTCACTTTGTGCCGAATGTCGCGTTCCGAAATGTCGCTGTTTGCGGATTCATTTAATCATAATGATTTCTTTTTAATTCTTTCCAATTCTATACAAATATTAATCTTTTGTCACTCTCAATGTAACAATCTTATCCCTGTCCTCACCATTTCATGCTACCCTATTTTTATTTTTCACAAATATCCACATTACTCATTTTTCTGTAATTGCCTGTTTTATATAGAAAGAAAAGTTCAATACTAAAACAATCAGATAGAACACTCAGAGAAATACAAATCAGCTGACAAACACGCAAACTGTAACCAAAGTGGTCCCATAAGAAAGCATTCTGGCCACACATGGGTTAATAATATTAACATTATATATGTTATTCGTTTGATGCCGACAGCATACATGTATTTGAGAAAATAAGACAAACTGTATAAACCAGTTATCGGAACAGAATGAATTGAGTTAGGTTGAAATGTTCAACAGAATGATCATGTGTACGGCTTCTCGTCATTAAATCAGCAGTCCCAGTGTTTGAGTTACAACACTGAATAGTCCATGACAGATTATATTTATAAATCCTCGTCATAATGCACACACACCGTGGTCAGTTTAATACGGTGCCGGGTATATAACGGTAGGCCTGTTATCGACGGTTTAACAGTCTACACGTATGATCTACCATCATTCAAGCAGTGTGTGGGCGTGTCTTAGTGTGACGTCACTCAGGCGGAACTACTTTTGATCGTTTTTTCTCCACCAAGTCACAGCCTTAAAAACTCTATAGAAAACCATCGAACGAACGCAATGGTTTTTTCTTCGTTCGTTTTTTCAATGGTTTTTTTTAAAAAACGAACCAACGATACACCCATCGTTCGTGGCATGGTTTAAACGAAATGGTTTAAACCATGGAAAAACGAACGTTAAATGGGAACGGCCCCTAACTGGCACTTAATAACCAGTAGAACCAGTATAAATCCGTTCACTTCAATCACTTACCAAACCAAATTAGAAAAATACCGATCGCGGACTAATGTCACTAACTGGCACTTACTAACCAGTAGAACCAGTATGAATCAGTTCACCTCAATCAGTTAAAAAATGCAAACTGGGAAATACCGACCGAGGACTAATATAACTAACTGGCACTTACTAACCAGCAGAACCAGTATGAATCAGTCCACTTCAATCACTTACCAATCCAAATTGGAAAATACCGACCGAAGATGAACAAATGAAAAAGAAAATATTTAAATTGCTAATTATAATTAAAAAGCCAAAGTTAAGTCGTTGAAATACTCCCAATACATGAATTCTATTATTATCTCTTGTGTTTAGGGGAATACACCTTAGTTAGCAAATTGATTTTTAAATTGTACTAAATCGAGGAGTCAATAGTGAGTGAGTGAATAGCTTTTAACGTCGCTTTCAACAATATTTCAGCTATATCACGACGAACCAACTAAGCACCACCCAGCCCAGCCAAAGTCAGAATCGGACAGGATCCTTTATCAGAAACCGACCTATCACTAAACCAATGAACAAATTTACAACCTGAAGATCTTTCAGTCAGGGAACCAGTACTCTCTCATTTATTCTCCAAGATAACTCCCACTCTGCCACTAGAGTTATACTATAAATAATTTTCAATCTATTCAAACCCCTCAAAGTTATTTAATAGAAATTCCATTCAGTATAATAAGATCAAAAGATTTGGATTAGAATCCCTGGCTATTACTATAAAGGTAATGGCTAATTACTATAACAATATTTGCAAATTCTTCAAACATTTATGCCTACTAGCAGTATCAGATTTAAATTAAATGTTAGCTCTTTAAGTGGATTCTAGTGTAAAAGGTATCTAATTGAGGGCTGAACTCTATTGTAACTAATATGTTGTCAATTAAATCACATAATCACAACCTTGCATACATACACATTAACACGCAACACAGAAAGCAACACAACTGATAACACTCAATGACTGATGAATGTTTGTTATGAAATGATATATGAAATGATTTCACACCACAATACTTTAAATTATAAAATCAGATAATGCCTATATATCCAGCATATCAAAGTAAAAGATCATTTTCAACCGGAGGGATCCACTGAGACCAGCTCTATAATATATCCTTATATTAACTCAAAATTTTCTAATCCCTAACTGCACTATCAATTTAGAAAACAAAATAACAGCCGAATATTGAGAAAAAAAAATAAACTAATTAATTTAGAATTAAAGGCTGGTACTCAGTGGACAACAGGAAGCCTGGCGAATCATCTCCCAGACCAAGGGGGACTACTCTTGTAATACCCGACTAGATTTCCAGATTTGTTTACATCGAGTGAACCGGTTTACTCGTATAAAAATAAACCCCAAATAATCAGGTTTAATACCACCAAATGCACCACACCGAAGTTGCTCCTAATCCAGAGTTTTATTCCGGGGTTTTCTATTCTACCCCAACCGATAGTATAATATTCTATCTTCTATACCATAGTTTGGAAATTGAAACCAAAATTGTCCCGCACGGACTTCACTCATTCTCGTCTCGCGAGACTCCCTACTGCGAGAAAGAGTCTCACGCGTAAATGGGAGCCATCCCCCCAAAATTTGGGGGGTGAGTAGGCGGCGTATGATTTTTCGTCTGTATCCGGCTTGTCATTGACCTGCTGACTCCGCCGAGTTAGGAGCGAATTGCTAAACATAACGTGGGCTATATAATTGGGAAATGACTCTTTCCGTTTCGGAGCATATCAATCGCGAACAAATTATTGTCGGTATGTATACTTGGCCGTGAAAGCGAGTTATCTAATACAGGAAGTAGTTCGCGGGTAGACACGGCTGTCTTTGAGAATGAATAGTCCCGGTCGAGCGAGTGATGTCATGCTGCCTCGCTTTGAGATTGGAGATTCAAAATGTCACCAGTTTACATGAGAGTCGCTTTGGTCTCCCGCGGGTAGACACGGCTCTCTTTGAGAATGGGAGTTCACTCTAATCAACCCGGAAAATTCTGCCAACTTTTCCTAATTATCTACAATTAAATCCACAGTTCCCACCAACCGCTAAATTTATCCTTTATATCCGTCTGTTTTGCTTTAATAGAACTGAAAATATCAAGCCAAGATCCCCGTTTAGCGGTTTCAAAAACCGAAAGCTCTCCGCTATATTACTCGAAATTCATCATGGCGGCCAAAAACAAAATGTCAGGAAGTCAAGCAGCCAAGACCACGTACGTTTCAAATATCGCCCTACAAGGCTATATTTAATTTTACAATCAAAATTGGGCTTGTATAAGTTTACTTTGGCACCAGATGAAGTAGGACTCGGTCCGGGAGAAGATGCGGCAGGCTTACCTGTATATTAGCTCTTCCAAATCCCTCCGGCGGAGTAGTACCTCTTTACAGTACGACTGAGTGTGGTTGACTGGCCAGATTCTTAGCATGCTCTTTCCGATCTCCCTTTGTCAGCCTTCTAGCTTTTCATTGGCTGAGGGTCTCAGGGACTTCTCGGCCATATTCGCTGGTTCAACATGATCTCAGCGGACCTAGTCCAACCACTACCACAATGCCGAGAACTGATCATTAGCGTAAATAGAATATTGATTTCGTATGTGATTTGATTACATAAACGTTCAGTTATTAGAAATAAATGTAGCGTTGTCATATCATATCTGGCGGTGATGCAACATTTGCCTGAGAGCACGTGACCTTAATTTATGCACCACATTGAACCGAACGATTTCCAGCATTTACAAAATAATTCAATAGATAACCTTGACTAACGCAATCATGAACGATTCATAACATGACGGCACTTGTTACTGCATCGTGTTCGACACACAAATTATCTTCAGATCACAATTACAGTTCATTTTCATCTCAATTTCCAAAGGAAGACTATGGGAGTGAACTGTAGATATCAAAATCTTTCGTTGCTTATTAAAGAAAAATAAGTGAGGCCACATTTAAGTAAATTTTATACGGTAAAATGGCATCGTTGACAAAGGAGACCTCATCTTAAACAGTTTTTTTTTCATTGGATAATAGACATGTTCATGGTGTTAACAGGCCACGATTAAAGGTATAGACGGCCAACAAAGGACATACCCTTCATCGCACAAAGTACATATGCTGCGTGCCTTTGATGTAGTATACGCTCCGCAGCCAAAAGTCACTTAAGCTTGGTACACACGGCCAAGTTTTCCTTGTCCACTTTTCATATATCCGTGTGAACCACTGAGCACAATTTTGTACATATTCTTCGGTTCCCCAGTTTCTTATATTGTGTGTATGAGTAAGCAGTTTAAGTACCAGGCAGTACGCGGTCATATCCGTTTATACTCGAGCATAGAATGATATCGCTGCCAGCGGGAACTACTTTTCATTGTGCCTGTTACAACGAAACTCTGGGGCAATACAAAAAAAATAAATCATGGTATTCGGCCTGTCTTTTGTGATTGTCTTGTAATCAGCAGATTGTATTCCAAAGGCTCTCTCGCGGCAGTTCTTTATCTAGCAGTATCGATAGGACTCCCCACACTTTCCACAGGGTTCTCGTGATGGAAAAAATAAATGGTTATGCAATTTTCTTGCGCAGCTTCGTTCTCAGATGTCCAGGTTTGGTTTTTTCATGACGACGTGTACACACAAACAATTACATGTATTTCTGGCTGTGATAGGTGTTGATATTATAGTTATCAGATGTTATCAGAAAACGGCAAAATATCTACCAACATACGAGACTGGGACGCGCCCGTGTTTCGAAAAATCTTCACAGGAGTAGCATTAAAAAAATCACTTGAAAGTGACCCAAAACCATTGTGGATCAATGGCTCAAAAATCTCCATCACATGATTTGAAAAACTGTCAACCTTATCCTTGATAGAACTAATAGGAACAGTGTCCCTGGCCATCTTAATGTCATATAAACCATGAACGTCACTAACCCGGGCACAGATCTTGAAGTAAGGATTAATTGACTGATTGTTTATTCATCATTCAAATAAATAATATGTACATGGAATAGAACAGAGACAGAATGACGGGAATAAAACCCCAGGCGGCTTGTTGTGTCCCAAGAGTATTTGTAATATTAGTAGTACTGATTTGGCATGAAGTGTTGGCTTACAAGCATATAATCATAAACATGTATGTACAGTGGTTAGTTACTAGTCAGATAATAATTATATAAGTCAGATATATCTGTTTTACATAAAAGAGGTTGTCTCATAATGTATACTGCGACCACTATATTTGAGCATTGAAATATCTAAAATACCTTTTATACATAATTGTGAATACACCATCAGATAGTTTTTGGTTTTGATTGATAATAGCCAGATTCAGGATGGAGAAAATATGCGTTTCAGATGGGACTTAAACAATGAGAATCATAGACAAGATTTCAGTTCAATTGATAAACAATAATCATCGATAGGACTCCCCACACTTTCCACAGGGGTCATGTGATGAAAAAAGAAGAAAAAAGAAAAGAAATGGTTATGCAATTCCCCAAGTTGAAATCCAGCCTACATGTATATTAAGATGGGCACAGACCAAGTCAGAATCACCAGTGATTTACATCAAAAATCACCAGAAATTTTCATCAAAAGTAGGTCATCTCAGAACTTGCTGGTAACAGTCCCCTAATGCACCTTCATGCAAAAAATCAAGGTTCTAATGTCAACGGTTCTTCTTATTTTGCCGACGAAAGGATGCGGATGGACTCACACACTCACTCACTCACTCACTCACTGACTACCGAACAATTTGCAGATGGTAGCCTACTTCGTAGGAATACAAATATCGACCATATTTGCTGATTTAAATACATGTATTTGCAGGTGTATAACTTGCATATATGATTTATTTTGCTGATCGGGGTAACTATCTCTGCCGCGACAATCAGTTGAAATTCTATTCCGTTTTGGGGAATTGAATACGATCACAGCTGATTATTGGAATCACGGAGGCCTGGAGTGTAATCGTGTTTTTGCAACAGTGATGACGAAAAGAGACGATGAAGAAACATGGCAGTGTGACTAACGTCACAGAACCTACGAAGTAGGGTTTGATATGATTTAAGTGTGTACTCGAGAGATGACTTGAGGGCCGTATGTGCTACATTGAGAGAATTTATATAGCAGTCTCTAATTGACAGTGAGTACTATTAACTTTCCCAGATGTCACCGCTGGTGAGTCATTAGCGTAGCAACTATTATCGCCCTCAGTTCCTGTTGCCCTGGACACTTATCAGCCCAGCAGTACAGCACGAGGTCACACATCCAAGTCTTGACCGGGCTCAAAGTCGCTTAACTTCGCTGATTTTACGAGAACCGGTCTCCAACATAATATGCCGTATCAGGGAACCTTCAAAAGTCATAGTGAAACATACAGCCAAGTGTTCCCGATGAGCATGACAGTGCACTCGCTGAGCCATCAATAAAAAAAATAAAAATAATTATAAATCAAAATTTTCATCAGAATTCGGTCAGCTCAGAACTTGCTGGTAACAATACCCTAACGCACGTTCAGGCCAAAAATCAAGGTTCTAATGTCAACGGTTCTCCTTATTTTGCCGACGAAAGGATTCGGATGGACTGACTGACTCATTACCAGACAATTTGCAATCTGTAGCCTACTTCGTAGGGAAAAAACCTTGAAAAAAAGGTCATAATAGCAAGCTGACCCGTAGATATTTTGCTGTGAGTGGTGTGGGTCTAGTGGTTAGCAGAAAATCCCAGCTTTCCAAGGGGGTTGTTGAGGTGGGTGGGGGGGGGGGGAGATTGTTTTCTCTTGAAGTGTTTTGAACAGTTCTGAAGTTAATGTCAAAGGTCAATGGCTGTGAGAGGGAAGAATCTTTCGCGACACGTTACTCTCCTGTACATGCACTTTCATATATTGCTCATCATATACATGACAGTGTGACTATAACGTCACAGGACCTACGAAGTAGGGTTTGATATGATTTAAGTGTGTACTCGAGAGATGACTTGGGGGCCCTATGTGCTACCGCGAGAGAATTTATATAGCAATCTCTAATTGACAGTGGGTACAATTAACTTTCCCAGATGTCACCGCTGGTGAGTCATTAGCGTAGGAACTATTATCGCCCTCAGTTCCTATTATCCTGGACACTTATCAGCCCAGCAGTACAGAACGGGGTCACCCATCCAATTCTTGACCGGGCTCAAAGTTGCTTAACTTCGGTGATTTTACGAGAACCTGTGCGTCCAACGTGATATGCCGTATCAGGGAACCTTCAAAGGTCACAGTGAAACACATGGCAGTGTGACTAACGTCACTGGACCTACGAAATAGGGTTTGAGATAATTTAAGTGTGTACTCGAGAGATGACTTGGGGGCCCTGTGTGCTACCATGCAAATTTATATAGCGTCTCTAATTGACAGTGGGAACTTTTAACTTTTCCAGATGTCACCGCTGGTGAGTCATTAGCGTAGCAACTATTATCGCCCTCAGTTTCTATTACCCTGGAGACTGATCAGCCCAGCAGTACAGCACGAAGTGTTGGGGAGAGAGTCCGAGAGAGCGGGCCCCCCCCCTCTCGGCATTAGGCGATTTTTCTTAAATTAGCGAATGATGCTCTGTCAGAGCAGTTGAGAAGTAAATGTTTGTAGTCCTAAATAAGACAGGAAACTGGATAAGAAACACAAATTTGAAGTGAGAAAGGTCAAGATCAGAGATTTGTTAGAATGCAAGAATCATATCAGGCATCACTAGAGAGCCATTCTCCATGGATATATTTATCTGGCATTCAACTTCAAGGTACCTCATCTGAAGAGAGTACATAATAATAATCAATGAACAATAAAGCACACACGAAAAAAATAAACAACTGGTTATAGGTTACTGAATTTAAAACACGATGATTTTATTATCGATTTCTTCAGTAATAACATATAATAGGGTCATTGTTGTGTTTAAATTTAGTAATTTCTCTCATAAAATCCAGTCATTTTTTATTTCTTTTTGAGGTAGAACATTTTTTAACTAATGACTGAACTGAAGAAATGATGCAATGTTGTATAGGCTGGATATATAAAACGTGCAGTATAATATGCCTTCAATCTCAACGAAATTCCAAGACCAGCAAATGAGTGAAAACGGATACCATCGGAATGTGTGTCAACATTACAATGTAAGTTAGGCTAAAAATAGATTACTCAGGAATCTCCAGTTTAAAACTGGATTCAAGTGTACTGTTAAACTAGCCATATTATAGATATCTCATAGTACATGTAGATCTAATAGACTGATTACGACGTACGAGCGAGCGCACACATGCATGTGTGCTTTTAATATAGATATAATACAAATATTTTTTGGAAGCTGACGTTTTAGAACAACAACAACGACCACCGAAAGTCAACAAAAGATTTACCTTCATTGGACCTCTGACGCTTCTGTGAGAAGAAGTTTTTCAAAGTTGCTTGGCGCTTCATGACATTGATTTATAAAATACATGTCAAGTGATATTCGTGGCTCGGTAAAACTTCGCAGCAGACGAAATAACAACCTCCATTCTCCGATCAAATGATTTGCTTCCTTCATGCATCGTAGCATATACAGCTCGCCATTCGGAACTCCCGAGCGGAAATCTACGAAGGGGACCGATTCTATATCTCAAACCGGAGATCCCCGAGAAGTTGCGAATGAGCGACCAGCATGATCACGACGGTTCCCGAATATTTCCAACAATTTACGGCAGATGTTCGGGGAGCGTGGCGTGGACTATTAGGGAAAACATGGCGGAGCTACCTGGAAACGTATAATGCCGACATATTTTGGCAAGCACCATTAAAGTTACTGATATTTTCGAGAGCTGGGCGCATCATTTTTTTTTGCTTTAGTGCTGGGCGGCCGAAGTTAGTCCCAGGCGCTTAAAAGTCACAGTGAAGAATACAGCTAAGGGTTCCTGATGGGCATGACAGTGCACTCGAGTCATCAATAAATAATAAAAAATTAATTATAAATCAGAATTCGATCAGCTCAGAACTTGCTGGTAACAATGCCCTAATGCACGTTCATGCCAAAAATCAAGGTTCTAATGTCAACGGTTCTCCTTATTTTGCCGACGAAAGGATTCGGATGGACTGACCGACTCATTACCGGACAATTTGCGATCTGTAGCCTACTTCGTAGGAATACAGCCAAGGGTTCCCGATGGGCATGACATTGCACTCGCTGAGCCATCAATAAATAATAAAAAATAATTATAAATCAAATTTTCATCAGAATTCGGTCAGCTCAGAACTTGTTGATAACAATGCCCTAATGCACGTTCATGCCAAAAATCAAGGTTCTAATGTCAACGGTTCTCCTTATTTTGCCGACGAAAGGATTTGGATGGACTGACTGACTCATTACCGGACAATTTGCGATCTGTAGCCTACTTCGTAGGAATACAGCCAAGGGTTCCCGATGGGCATGACATTGCACTCGCTGAGCCATCAATAAATAATAAAAAATAATTATAAATCAAATTTTCATCAGAATTC
>JAVTVY010046502.1:0-20548 GCA_036873755.1 Hanleya hanleyi
TCACGGCTATCTACTCATCGACTTGAAACAAGACACGCCCTCCACCCTTCGATTGCGTACTCACATTTTTCCTGACGAGATCCAGACGGTGTACACGCCCAAATAAAAAAAAATAAAAGAAGAAGACAAGCCACTCTAGCCATCACTCATCATGTCGGCACGAATACGCAGACACGCGCCCGCGCTCCGCGTACTCCGCAGCGCGCCACCGGAGGTGGGCCGGGCCCTGGTGCGCGGCGCGGAGCCCGAATTGGTACGGTGTTTGTGTGAAGTGGCCCATAATGTGTTAAAAGGCAATGTTCCCCTCAGTGCTGTACAGAAGGGGCACTTGCAACGGCACAAGGCAGGTCTCAGAACGTTAGTCAAGAAGACGGAGAGTTTGAAGAAAAAGAAACAGGTGTTACAGCGCGGTGGATTTCTCGGTGCACTCCTCGCTCCCTTAGCCGTTGGTGTACTGGGGCCATTACTCGGCTCCATCTTGGGAGGGGGAGGAAGACGCTAACATGGAACATACGAAAAAAATGATGCTGGTCGAACCGCGATTGTTACAGAGTTTACAATCGCCCTATCCCGTGCCGGCCACCGTGCAACAACTCCAATCTCTGGATGAAGAAATGAATACTATACTGCAACAACGTGGACTCTCCGATCACGAGAAAATTCAACGCTACCATCATACACTGAACCGGTACCAGACGTTTATGGATCAATATAGAGGCGTAGCAAGTAGTACTAGTACTACGTCACCACCACCACCACTACCCACACCACTACCCACAACTACAACAGGGGCTGCTCCATCACCTCAGCTGGAAGAAGAAGTGTTGAACAGTGTGCCTAAAGCCTACAAGACGCGGGCCCGTTTATTGTTGGACCGGGTGAAACAGCATGCCGATATGGGTTGGAATGCAGAAGGAAAGCTACTGATTCGAAACAAAGTGGTACCGGGGTCTCATATCACCGATTTGATCAACGATATGGTACGGGCACGCAAACATTCCAACCCCCCGGGCTGGAAAGTGTTTGCTGAAGGCTTAAAAGACACGCACATCCCACAAGAATTGGTAGGCAATCCTAACCGTTGGGCCTTTATGGAGCAATCGAACACCCCACCCTCAGCACCATCACCACCACCACCACAGCAGGCCTCTTGGGAGCTGATGTCACCACCCAAAACACCAGCACGACGCTTTGGACGTTTCAAATCACTGCCACAACGCCGAGTGGGGACCCCCACCCCCAAGGCCAGTCACTGGGAACCCTACTAATAATACTATAAAAAACCGGTGCAGAAGCCACAACCCCATCAGTTGTCATCATGTTTTACCTGACGTTGCCCAGTAATAGCTCACTCGACGTGTTTCCTGACAACACCTTGACCAAGTATGTCACGCAATTACCTCAACCGTTACATTTATCGGGACGCTGGGAATGTGGACTGGTGGAGATTCAATACCCTTACTCATGGTACAACGTACAACACGGAGAAATATGGTACGAAGTGGTCTACGAAGAAAAAATCTACAGACTGACGCTCCCCGCAGGCCAATACGATACACCGCAGAAGTTCGTAGCGGCTCTGAATGCCTTGATGACGTACGAGGCTCTACTGAAGTTCACGACTGATGCATCACCCCTGTTATCCATGCGCTTGAAGAATAACCTGTGCTTCGAGGTGAACGAACACAACGATAAGAGCTTTATCCGGCTGTCCCCGCTCGTGAGCGCGAAACTCAGTTCTAGACTAGAGGAAATGTTACGGCTGTCTCACCACGTCGTCATGAGGGGTCCGACCAATGAGTACGGTTCCCATTTGATGGATATGAAAGAAGGCCTGTACGCACTGTACGTCTACTCGGATGCCGTGGACAGCCATATTGTGGGTGATATGAACACACCTCTGTTACGAGTGGTGCCCATTAGCAAGACGTATGGCGAACAAGCCACCCACAGTTTCAACCCTATCATGTTCCTGCCCGTACGCCATACCGATATCGACACGATCACGGTGGATATAAGAGATGACACGGGACGGCCGATCCCATTCGAGCGAGGAAAAGTGGTGCTGACACTTGCTTTCCGACAAACCCGTTCTCCTCACTTCGTATAATAATGTACGTCCCTTACGAGTGCCATACGCCCAGCTATGCCGACTACTACAAAAAACAAACGGGAGGCGGCATGTCCATGTTTAGTGGGGCACGCATGCAACGTGGACATGGATTGGGAAACATACTGGGGAGTATCGTCAAAACATTCCTGCCCATGGTGACACGGGGTGTGAAAACGGTAGGGAAACAAGCGGTACAAAGTGGATTGCGCATGGCCGAGGATGTGATGGAAGGCACAGCACCCCGACAAGCCTTCAAACGCCGGGCTAAAGAAGCCGGGGGTGTGTTGCTGGCCAAAGCCCTTAAAAGACAAAGACTGACACCGCGAAGAGTCAGTCGACGGCCCACCCACCGACGACGCACACCCCAGAGAAGGACTACACCCCAGAAGAAGAAGAAGAAGAAGAAGAGACGTAATAGTAGTAGGAGAGACATCTTCGCATAATGGCCTTCATTCACTCCGAGTCATGTCCGTCTACCAACAGTGAATTGGATTTGTGGACTATTCCACCCACTCAAACCAGTGTAGCCGAAGGACGTTGGGTAGAACATCGACCCCTGGCTAGCCTGACGGGCGTGGGGCCCGTAGAATTTTCCATTCAAAACAATGATACGGCCTACCTGGATTTAGCCAACTCCTACTTGTACGTCAAAGCTAAAATAACGAACAGGGATGGGACGAACCTAGCGGTCGAAACAAATGTAAGCCCGGTGAATCTTTGGCTGCACTCCCTGTTCCAACAGGTGGATATCAGTCTGAACGATAGACTCATCAGTACGTCCACCAATACCTATCCGTATCGAGCCTACCTGGAGACGCTGTTGTCGTACGGCAGTGATGCCAAACTATCACACTTACAAGCTGAACTGTACCACAGGGATACACCCGGCTACTTCAACTATCTACTCCCTGGCAATACTGGGTACGCCAGACGCAAAAAATTAGCAAGCGAAAGCAAGTCCATCGATATGATGGGACGACTGCACGCCGATCTGTTCATGCAAGATCGCTACATGATGAACGGTGTAACCATCAAGATCAAGTTGATCCGTGCCTCACCTTTGTTTGCCTTAATGGCCGGTGGGGCGGACGCTCTCGAGTCCAAGATCGTCATTGAAGATGCAGTCCTGTTTGTCCGTACGGTAGATTTGCAACAGGGGGTGTTGCTGAGTCACATGCAAGCCTTAGCGAAAAAACCAGCCCTGTATCCCATCCGACGCGTACAGACCAAGGTGTTCTCGGTACCCGCAGGGACGATGATGGCCAACAGAGAGAATTTATTTCTAGGAGATCTGCCTAAACGTCTTACCGTGGGGTGTGTGACCAACACCGCATTCAATGGAGCTTTGGCTGAGAATCCGTTCAAATTTCATCATTTCAACATCAACTTTGTGGCACTGCACGTGGCCGGTCATCAAATTCCAGCCCGACCCTTACAACCAGACTTTACTAACGGAAACTATGTGCGGTCCTACCTGAACCTGTTTATAGCCACAGGACAAAACAACCAGGACGAAGGCAATACCATCAGTCGAAAAGACTTTAGCCGTGGGTACACATTGTTCGCCTTTGACCTCACCCCTACCTTGGAACACGATCATCAACTGGCTTTACTGAAGAAAGGAAACCTACGGTTGGAACTGCGTTTCTCCGTGGCTCTACCCAGCACCATCAACGTGATTTGCTACGCCGAGTTTGACAACGTCATCAGCGTGGATGCGCAAAGAAACGTGCTGTGTGACTTCGCCAACTAAACCATGGATACAGAACAGCTGATGCGCATACTCCAGCGAGATCCCAAGATCCCCTTTCGAGGTGTATTTCCACGCAATGTGTTTCCCATCCACTCCACCACCCCTGCAGCCTACATCCTAAATACAGACCCGAAGAGTCGACCCGGTGAACATTGGATAGCGGTATACGTGGACACCCAAGGCCAAGGCGAATACTTTGATTCCTACGGACTTGCACCTCTCCATGCCGATTTAGTGAAATTCATGGACGTCTCCACGACAGAGTGGCGTTGGAATACGCAAAGATTACAAGGCCCCTTGAGTAGTGTGTGCGGACAGTACTGTGTGTTTTATCTCACTCACCGAAGTAGAGGACATTCACTGTCCACCATTGTACATATGTTTGATGATTATTGTCAAGCCGAAGACCGTGATGTCCTGGTCTATGACTGGACGGCCTCTCGGTTTAATGTGCATGCGCCATTTCTCTGGTTCACTTAAAACATGCGCAGACCCCCTATTATTATCACATTATATTGTTATGACGTTCTGACGTGAATCATTGTTGAATAAAGAGTTGAAAAAACACAAAAAAATGATTTTGACTCTCTCTCTTTATTTAAGTCAACAAGAAGGATATATACAAATAGAATACAGGTGGAATGTACACATAGAATAGTAGTAGTAGTAGTGATTAAAAAAAAGTTCTGCCAGGAGTAGGATTTGAACCTACGCAGGGTATCACCCCACCAGTACTTAGAACTGGCGCCTTAGACCACTCGGCCATCCTGACTTTTACAGTTTTTATAACTCGTGACTCCACAGTTAATGTTCCACATTTTACAAGTCCAAGTAGGTAGTGCTCACACCGTCGGCCAATACTTTTCGTTTGGGATAAAAGAAAGTAAAGGCGTCTCGTTGCTGGATATAGGTGCGCATCTGATGGCCCACCACACGGAATCCTCGATTCGTGCCACTCGCACTGGCCTGGCTTTGCAACACGTCCAGGTAAAGAGCTTTGTCGATGTTGGGATCGCGCCGGTTCACTCCTTTGCAGCTAAACTTATTTTCGTCTCCCCCGTAACAGTAATACGTCTTGGAGGAGAGCGCAATCATAGCATCCCCACTCCACTCCAGCTTGAAGAGCCCGGGCGTCCGCTTATCATACTGGTAATGGTCACGTCGCGGTAACCACTGGTCCCGTTCCATCTCATACTGGTGCCGTAACTCGGGTTTCACCAGGGACTCCCAATCCGCATTAGAGACGGCCATGTAGGCCGAGTCCGTATCCATCTCGATGAGTTGCCAGTCTGATGCATTAAAATAGACACCCATAAAGTCATATAGAAACTGCAGCATGCGCAGCTTGGCCACCTGGTATACCATACATCCAATCTGCAGGGGTAAGTTGTAACGGATAGTCTTCTTGGCTAAAGTGATTTCATACGTGTCGTCATCGATGACCTCCACCGACCGAAAGAGAGGAGAATTGACCTTTTTGCGGGCTTGAAGCGTCGTACAAATGTTCACGTTCACGTGCTTGTCCTGGTTGGTTACCGTTTTGCCATAATAGCCGTTGCCCGTGAGCTTCCAACTTTCACCGATGATGGCCTTACTGGGGTCTTGGTCGCCTTGACGTCGGGCAGCCGTCACAATGTCGGCATTCGCCGCAAAACAGGCGTGAGGTACGTACTGTATGACTTGGTGTATTTTCGTAATCTCCAGACCGTGCCGCATATACCACTGCAATAGCGGAGTGCCCAACAACATCTTCTCTCCCCACATACTCCCAATGAGCATGCGACGCGGATGCGGTAAACACCCGTGTTGATCTGCGTAGGCTCCCATGGTGGTCCCAATATCATCTCGACCCACCAGCGTGTTCTTAAAGATGGGCGGGCACTGGGCGAAGACAGGTTTGAGAGTGTCGGGAACATGCAAATCACATTCGACAAAGCCGTACAGGTCCCCCGAACGAATGGCGTCGAACATCTGGGGTAGACTCAGCAGTCGACGACGACTCAACGGATACTCGCGCTCTTTTAAGAAACGCCGTAAATGAGGTAGAGCCTCACACAGGGTGTGAAATTGACACTCCCACATCTCAATGAGATGGTAACCTCTCTCTTTCACATAATCCGCGTTCTCCACCACTTCTTTCCGTAATTCCTCACCTGTTTTACCACGTCGGTCGTTGAAACACCCAGCACTAAAATGGCATTCGTGACCGTGCCAATAGCAACCGTAAAATTGGAATACAGTGGGTGTGTTACCCACCAGGGCAAACCCATCGACGGGGAGGCGACGATCGCCTATGCGCTTCTCTGTGGCGTTGGTCTGGTGTCGTATAGTAATTCCCCGTCGATAGGCTTCCCAATCTATCCACTGGTCGGCGAGATGTTTAGAAGAAGCGCGTTGGGGCGTAAAATGCCGCCCTTCGGCCAACCAACGTGTGTAATGCCCACTGGGCATAGGTTGGGCGAGTGACCACAAGTACAACGCATTGGCGTCGAAACCAATAATCTTTGCACAAGATTTTCCACCCGGCAGAGTAGTCACGTCCTTCTCGTGATAACGGTGGAATATAAGACTGGGACCACCCACAATGTTCGCCTTTAAACACTCATGCATGTCCGCATCTTTCTGCTGTATCAACGAAAAGTACGTGGGACACGCTTGAAAAAGATGGCGAAGCGCCACACCCGGTAAACTTAAACACTCCTTGAAGATGTCCACATGCATTTCACGACGAAACAATTGAACCATTTTCTCAGCCGCTTCCAGGAAAGGAACCACATCCAGGTTATTATACCATATGAGGAAATCTCGCATCGTCTCCATGTGTTGGTCGTTCCATACCTGCTCTAGTTCACGGTACGCGTCTTCCGAACATTCCACTTGCTTCAAATCGTTAAAGAAGGCCTGCCGCGGTGGCAACTGTGTTTCCGCCAAACGGTCGAGCGTCGATATATACGTGTAAGGGAACAGACCTTTCGTTTGTGCACAGTCATACGCCTTCACCCACTGATCATAACTATAATTAGGCGCTAGGTAGTTGCGTACATCCAGGAAACGGAGTGATGTGGTAGTCAGGGCCATATGATTATTGATCTTCTTGATGACCGACTTGATGGTATTCGCCTGGGCCAAGTAAGGGTAGAGAAATTCCTTCACCATATTTAAATCATAGCGCCCCGAGTTGAACCCCAGCACCGGTAACTGGCCTAGGTATTGTAAAAAACGCGCTTTCAATTTCTCGGCATACGGTTTGGGTAAAGGCACATCATCCTGCGACTGCATGGGCTCCGACTCCGACACCGACTCCGACTCCGACTCTTCATCATCACTAAACGCTACACCCGGTATAGGAATCCGATCGTCCAGTTGGTCCAGTATGTCCTGGAACTTGCACACCAACAATTCCGTACTGGCCGCGCTGACTTCTTCTAAATACCCCATCATGCGGGAGATTAACTCATGGGCATCCCCGGTAGACACGAAACAGACCGGTGCAGCGTCATAGCCAGGTACGTTGCTGGAAATGCTCACACTGAGGGGAATATGGCGCTGCGTCCACTGTGTTTTGGATGAAAACAAGTCCATGGGCTCCAACAAGGCCTCAAAATCATAACACGCCCGATAAGGAAAATAACGGTCCGCCTCCGGTATGATGAGACCCTCATCGGCCAGTTCCTCGAAAATAGTAAGCGTATTATGATACACACCACCAGGATAGACTCGCTTCACAGCGTTCGTACAAATCTTCTCGTGTCGATGTAAGTTGGAAATACGGTGAAACACCCGATGGCATTGGGCGCAACTGTAAGACTCACAATACTGGCTCATATTGTATATCAACGAAAAATGACTCACGCCATTGTAGTCGAACACATTCACTTTCATGGTAGAAGCGTACCGTTCTGTGGAACGACGCACCAATTCAGCCACCAATATATCGTCCTCCTGTTGTAATCGGTATACAAAGATATTGATGTTGAACAGGGTTTCCACGTCATCCAAATTCTTGAAAGGAACGCCACGGAAGTGCCGCTGATCCATGTCTTGCTGCTGTAAATACTGCTCCCAATAGTCATTGGCCACTCTGTCACAACTCTTGGGATTACACCCGTCCACATGTACGGCCAAACACCGAAACAAACATTTCCGGTCTTTGTAGGGCCCATGCCTCCCGCTGGTTAATGCATACAAGCCGTATCGATGAAGCAGCCAAGGAGGGAGTAGTACAGGAGCACCGATAGGATGATCTCTCATTTTCGTGACAAAAAATGTGACGTTGGTGACCCTTTCCACAAGCCATTCGGTATTGGGACGTTGCAACTGGGCCCATTGCAATGGATCCAACGTAGTCAATTGTTCAAGCAGTGGCTGCAGGGAAATGTCTTCCGTTATGGTGAACGGCTGGTGAAACACATACGTATTATTACTCGGGTAATAATACCGCAGCTGGTCCGTGTTCTTGTGCCGTAAAATATACCCAAATGTCATATTCAACTTGAACGCTGTCACCTGGTCTCTGAATATGATCTCAGCGTAAGTAGACAAATAGGTGAAGTCTTCCAGTCGAAAGTTATACAAATCCAATAGACGACGGTCACGGTGAAAACAATGGCGTATGGTAGCCCAGTGTCGTTGATAAAGCTCCCTCACACGCTCGTCTTCAGGCAAAACTTCTACCGGAGGGACTGCTGGGTCAAAGGGAAAATCTTCTCCACGTGTCATGCTTCCAAACACACGGGTCAGGCTGGTTAGAGATGAGACAGGAGCAGGCCGACAGGTTACAAGTCAGGCAGACTGGAACTGGTCAGGATGGCTGGAACTGGTCAGGCAGGCAGGCAGGCAGGCAAATCAGGTCAGTTAAAAACTTCCCAAAGTAATCCAATGATTATAACCCATTCACTAAAAATCACCTACTTTTATATGTTTTTCACCCCATTCCCGAACATTCACGAACCCACTCCGACATCTTGCTTTACAACAGGGCCCACAACCACCATTTTCCTTTACAACAGGGACGACAACCACCATCTTGCTTTACAACAGCACCGACAACCGACATCTTGCTTTCCACCATGCCCAAACAGGCCCGAACACACACGAACACACACGAACAGCTCCGAACCACACCGAACACGCCCGAACACGCCCGAACCACACCGCCATCTTGCTTTACAACAGGGCCGACACCCACCCTCTTGCTTTACAACAGGGCCGACAACCCGAACATACCCGAACATTCCCGAACCACACCGCCATCTTGCTTTACAACATGGCCGACCCAACTGTGACGTCACAGAGGTCATATGCAAATTTCTGAGGTCAATGAGCCTCAGGTTGCTCTTTATCCACTACTATCACTGTTGTTGCACTTTCTCTTCCACAAGACTGAGGTCAATAAATCCGTTCAGTAATAATCATCTACACAGGTCCAGTTCCATATCAGTTGTAAAACCACTCTAGCGCTAGGTGCACCCACTTCAATTATGCATCAAAGCGAAGAAGCCAAGGGACATCTCTTTTGAGTTTGATTTGACTGGGTTCGCGCAGATGGTAATAAATATAATTTTGAAATTCACAAGTTGGAAATCATCTGCATGAATGCAGTCCAATCAAACCGCGACAGAGATTTGCCTGGGTGTGTTTTTCTCGGTATATGAGAACAGTGGTAACATCATTCACTATACGCCGACATCAAATATATATTATCTTCAGTGCGCCTGGTGTTCATTTTTCGCACACTGATTTAAATTGTTAATTTCTGTGAGATGCGTCTAGGAAATTTCGTCCGGTGTGCTCGGGAGCAAATAAGCCACAGATGCATCTTTGCTGAAGCCTCGTACTGGTTTTAGTTTTAAGAAGGTCCACGTGAATATCTAGCGATATTCAACCGGACATGTGCGGATAGATGGGAGCTTTTATAAGAGATATTCTTACTCTTAAATTTGCAATCAACGAATAACTGGCCATTACTAAAGGTGAAATCCGCTTGTCTTATGTATTTTGTTCCCAGGCTTTATTGGTATTGTTCGCATTTGGTAAAAACATTATGTTCGGTAATGAGTGAGTGAGTGAAGTGAGTCGATCCTAATCCTTCCGTCGGCAAAATAAGGAGAACCGTTGACATTAGAACCTTGATTTTTGGCATGAAGGTGCATTAGCGGACTGTTACCAGCAAGTTCTGAGCTGACCTACTTTTGATGAAAATTTCTGGTGATTTTTGAAGAAAATCACTGGTGATTCTGACTTGGGCTGTGCCCATCTTAATTTAAGCAGGATTTCAACTTTGGGGGGGGGGGGAGGTTTCAAGAGTTCAGTTCGCGTTGGGAGTCCTAATTCCTTCCGTACTTCGTAGGTCCTGTGACGTTTAGTCACACTGCCATGTGATGCATGCAAATACTGCAATTATGGCTTCCCGAAACGGTATGATTAACTTTCAGCCAGTGTAGCATGTATAGTCGGCAATGTTTTCCATAGAGTTGCTTTCTGAATGCTATTAAGCTTCTTTATGAAACCTTGAAAACGATAACAAAAGTTGGGATTGTTTTGTTTTTTTTCAAGCAAACAGTTTGTCTCCAGGTAAAGAAACGTATAATCGCGTTTGCATTCTGCAAAATGTAATCGGCGATCCAACGGCTATATTTGCCAGTACCGGTATGTATTTCAATCTACGCAGTTTCGATTGCATACGCTCACTTCTGTATTTAACAGTTAAGTCATTTCGTATATCTGAGAAGACACTGACCTCAGAGATGAGGCAATAATAACCATTTAAGGATAACCAGGAGAGAGAAAGAATTAAGGTTTAATTAAGGATAACCATAACCATAAAAAGGATAATATGGGAATAGAACCGAAAATGCTTTCTGTTGACGAATTGCAACGGCTGGCAAATTGATCACTTGATTTGGAAGATTCGCCATATCTATATCCGATTTTAATTCTGGTATTTCTTCTATCTTGAGGAGATGCTCATTTCGGAAATATTTAGTTTGATGAAGATTTCCTCGTATTTCATAGCGAACACATTACTGGAAAAGATACCGTGTCGATTCACCGGCGGGGAATTTTCCGTGAGATGCCGACACGTAGATTTGGTCACGTTCAGTGAAAGTTCAGCAATTAATTTTAAATCTAAATACATTCCCCATGTTTCTTGTATTATAGGATCATGAATGTAGCATAGGATCGTGAATACAACACTTCTGCAGAACATAAAAAATCGAGATAATGGTCAAAAACTCAGATTGACTTTCCATGCCTTGTTGGCACACGTTACTCGAATGAACATGTTCCAGACATTGTAGAAAAACATATATTAAAAATATGATAAAACGAATATTTTTATGAGCCTAGAAGTCGAATCAATTCCTTTTTTTAATTTTGTAACCCCATTTGTTTAACCACAGTAATGTCACATTATTATGACCATGTATTTGTCTGTAGTATATCCGTGATCATAATACATTATACTAATAGTACATCTTTTAGTTTTTTAAATGGAGATAGCCCTTAAATTCTACAGCAGACCATATATCTCGTGCCTTTTCATTCCCGAATATTCTTTCCGAATACAGTGGAATTCATTATGTTTTTCTCGTAAGGCTCGCACGTGTGTTATAACATTTACGGATCAACGTCACGAGAGGCATTATGGGATATGACGTCGCCGCCAAGGCGAAGGTCACAGGACCCGGGGCCAGTCTCTATGTATCCCAACGTTATTAATAGAGACGGGTATCCAGTCTACGAAGGATGACGTAGCGTAATGTGGGTTAGGTATCCAGACTAGGTGAATGCCGATGTGAGTGATGAGGATGGCGTGACGTTAATGACGCCTGTAATAGAACGTTCGCGAGAATGACGTATTCTTTGGAATGTTACGTCGCGTCATCGTAGATTCCGTCATGCGTCCATGAGGACCACGGTACATTTACATGTGTACTCGAAGACCTTCATACATGCTCAACACCAGGACACGGACGGTACAGGTAAGATATACACGATGTATATTGTCTCAGCGCAATTCTGTTCCGTCAGAACGGAAAATGATCATCAGATTTCGGTGTCCTTTTATCCGGTCTCGTCACATTTCAGCTTTCAATTAACTGACAGCAGGCGACAATACGGTGAACGTGCCATGTTGGCATGTTGGCATATAGCTGTAGTAATTCCTGTTTTGTTCTTCTTGACAATAGTGGGAATTACTGTGTTTAAGTCTAAACGTCACAAAGATGAACAAGTCGGACAAAGAGGTTTTTTTCCTACGAAGTAGGCTACCATCTGCAAATTGTCCGGTAGTCAGTCAGTCAGGCAGTGTGTCCATCCGAATCATTTCGTCCGCCGTTGACATTAGAACCTTGGTTTTTGGCATGAAGGTGCATTAGGGGACTGTTACCAGCAAGTTCTGAGCTGACCTACTTTTGATGAAAATTTCTGGTGATTTTTGATGAAAATCACTGCTAACTCTGACTTGGGCAGTGCCCATCTTAATATAGGCAGGATTTCAACTGGGGCGGGGATTTCCAAGAGTTCAGTTCGCGTCAGAGTCCTAATGCTACCCTACTTCGTAGGTCCTGTGACGTTAGTCACACTGCCATGTATAATATTTATTAATTGCAATTTCCCATACTTTATTGCAAACATGGCAGTGTGACTAACGTCACAGGACCTACGAAGTAGGGTTTGATATGATTTAAGTGTGTACTCGAGAGATGACTTGGGGGCCCTATGTGCTACCGCGAGAGAATTTATATAGCAGTGTCTAATTGGGTACCGTACTATTAACTTTCCCAGATGTCACCGCTGGGGAGTCATTAGCGTAGCAACTATTATCGCCCTCCGCTCCTATTACCATGAACACCAGTTGATCAGCCCAGCAGTACAGCACGAGGTCATCCATCCAAGTCTTGACCGGGCTCAAAGTCGCTTAACTTCGGTGATTTTACGAGAACCGATGTGTCCACCGTGATATGCCGTATCAGGGAACCTTCAAAAGTCACAGTGAAACATACAGCCGACAGTGTTCCCGATGGGCATGAGAGTGCACTCGCTGAGCCATCAATAAATAATAAAAAATAATTATAAATCAAATTTTCATCAGAATTCGGTCAGCTCAGAACTTGCTGGTAACAATGCCCTAATGCACGTTCATGCCAAAAAGCAAGGTTCTAATGTCAACGGTTCTCCTTATTTTGGGGACGGAAGGTTTCGGATAGACTCACTGACTGACTGACTGACTACCGGACAATTTGCAGATGGTAGCCTACTTCGTAGGAATATTCGTATTCATCTACCATAAAATTCAACAGTCCCGGCAACTTTGACTTCTGTAGACGTGCCATACCTTTTATCTGCCGTTGGGTATCATGAGAGAAAAAGGGGTTAAGCCGTATACAGATCAATGCGGAAACGATAAGGGCAAAACGGGTATGGATATTCTCTTTTTGCCGAATATATAGGGCCTACTTACCGTGCCGGTATATATACTCTGATGATATTGCCGTTACTCGAGAATGGAGTTCGAACTGACGCCGGGTTCGATTGCATATACATTTCGTCTAAACGGCTGCAGGAATGATTTGGAGCTGTTTGTAAAAAGCGGAAAACGGATCGAGGCTTGGTGAATGGGTGGCTACGTGTACCAAGAGGTAAATGGCGCATGCCCATGCCATTTTTCTGGACGTCACAATGGCAACGTCATAATGTAACGACGTTATAATTGTTCGTTTTATGACGCCATGTCTTCTTTACATGTTAGAGCACTAGCGCCGCCTAGTGTGGCTGGCGATCCCCATTATGTTATTATCAAATTCAATGTTTCTTTTTAAATGTACGTAAGCAACTAATCACACAAATAACCAAAGCCCTATTTGGTGTTCAAAGAAAAATTATCAACTTTTCTTTACCCACAGACTTGCAATTAAAATTATTCGACCAAACAATTCAACCCATACTGCTGTCTGTTTGTGAAATCTGGGGATTTGAGAAGCTTAACAACATCGAAGAGAGTGCAAAAATGTACTCCAATCTATATAGTTCATGGTATGGGACTATGTGTTTGGGCACACAATGTGTCCTAGCAAATCTATTTAGAACGTTTTTTTCAATTTGTATTAATAAAAAGTTGTTCTGAAACTTATGTCATCAGTATTATGCAAATAGTATAGTATTCATTCAAAATATAATCAAACAACACCCAGTAGAACTATATATTCATGGCTCGTAGCCATGCGGTAACGGGTGATATCTGAGTGTATTAGGGCGTTTCCCAAATGGCCACATCGGATTGGCCCCGTTAGCTCCGACATCGGCGCAATCACATTCATAAAACGAAGACACACCTCCAGAAAGCGATCGACTGAAATGATCCATTGGTGTGCCTCGGAGTACCCCCATCACAAAATAAAAAGCATATCGTTTTCCTGTGAACTGTCGCCAATTTTATTTTTTACAAATGTGTTAGGCCGTTCGTAATATGATTTTTCTTAAGGGTAACAAAGAAGCATGCTCCATTAGAGTGAGAAATAAAATAGCTAATTCGCACAACTTCGGTTTGGTCTCCCACAGTCGTGCGCCTCGAGTATGTCGAGCACTTAAGTGAAATTGACATGTCTCATGTCTGAGATTTCCAGGTCAAAGTATTTGAATACGGACAATTTCATTGGCTCGTTTAAATGGAGCGGACATGCGACTTGATGCTTGGGGAAGATGACATCGGGCGTAATACACGGAGAATGAAGTCAATGAGCTAAGGGTAGTGTTAAGTGAAACGTGAAATGCCCTTAGCAAGCTAAGATGAATTGACGACGGCCATACAATAAGTTGCGAACATACAGGCTATTCAAATCACATTTTACGAGAGACACAATCGACAATAAAGGACATGAGAAGAGTATTCACCATTCCATATAGAAATGGGTAGATACGCTTAAGGTCAATCTAATTAAAATTAAATCCTATCTGCTCCCCATTTGGATACTTTCGCTATATAGCGACATGTACGATTGGGGAGCATTGATAGGATATTAATTTATTAAGATTGGCTTAAGGTGGCTCCCTGGTTACAAGAATGACAATTCTGCGCAGCTTTTTGTGCATAGCTATTATCTCCCTTGTAATCGTACTCTTGTGAGCGAACTGCAAAAATTCGATAAAAACTTAATATGACGACATACATAGGAAATCTGCAAACATTTTCACATGGATTAGTTTTTTAGAAAAGATCCATTTCTGAAAATCAGATTTAACGCACACCGACCTTAGTAGTAGGTAGGGATGATTTCGACTCAGGTTTTCCAGGGAGGTAACTCTTGGTTCCTTTTTTCCGCCAGGGGGCGCTCTTGTAGGTATGACGTCACTTTCGGTCTGCGAGAATGGAGCGTGACCTGTGAACATGATAGGATATGTACTGACCTGTCTGTGGGGTTTTTCCACAATGTCGTTCACCTCCCTGTCTTTTCGGATGGGGTTTTTCCCGCCAGAATTTCGCTGTCGTCTGCTTGGGGTTGTCGCGTGCCGAACACCTGGCTCCCTGAATTGCAACATTGTTGCACGTTCGCTACAATGTTGTATTTCCCGCTAGAATTTCGCTGTCGTCTGCTTGGGGTTGTCACGTGCCGAACACCTGGCTCCCCGAATTGCAACATTGTTGCACGTTCGCTACAATGTTGCGAAGATGTCACGGAGATCACCGCAGAGACACGGAGGTGCCCGAAGAGACACGGAGATCCCCGAAGGGGGCGAGAGGGATCCCTAGTGTACCGATTGGGTCGTATGAGGTATCAATGCGAAGCATTCGTGAAGGGGCATCCGATGGGGTGGGTGTGGGGTTGAAATATCGTCATTCTGCGCATGCGCGGTAGACCAAGGGTATGGAAATAGACGTTTTGAGGTCTAGGGGAGCCCCTAGTGGTCCCATGGAGTCCAGTGAGGTATCAATGTGAAGCATATGTGAGGGGGCATCCGATGGGCTGGGTGTGGGGTTGGAATATGGTCATTCTGCGCATGCGCGGTAGACCAAGGGTATGGAAATAGCCGTTTTGGATCGAGGGGAGGCACTAATGGACCGATGGGGTCGAGTGAGGTATCAATGTGAAGCCTATGTGAGGGGGCATCCGATGGGCTGGGTGTGGGGTTGGAATATGGTCATTATGCACATGCGCGGTAGACCAAGGGTATGGAAATAGACGTTTTGGGGTCTAAGGGAGCCACTAGTGGGTCGATGGAGTCGTATGAGGTATCAATGTGAAGCATTCGTGAAGGCGCATCCGACGGGCTGGGTGTGGGGTTGAAATATCGTCATTCTGCGCATGCGCGGTAGACCAAGGGTATGGAAATAGACGTTTTGGGGTCTAGGTGGGTCCCTAATGGACCGATGGGGTCGAGTGAGGTATCAATGTGAAGCCTATGTGAGGGGGCATCCCACTGGGTGGATCTGGGGTCGGAATATCGTCATTCTGCGCATGCGCAATAGAGAAGGGGTATGAAAATAGACGTTTTGGGATCTAGGTGAGCCCCTAATGTGCCGATGGAGTTGAGTGAGGTATCAATGTGAAGCCTATGTGAGGGGGCATCCGATTGGACTAGGGTCTCGGCCGTTGTCCACATTCTGCGCATGCGCAGACATGGAATTCTGGGAAAAGGATGTGGAAATAGACGTGTTAGGATTTAGGTGAGCCCCTCATGATCCTATGGTGTCGTATGAGGTATCAGTGTGAAGCTCTCGTGAGGGAGCATCCGCCTGGGCTAGTGTGTCGTTCGTTGTCAATAGTCTGCGCATGCGCAGTCTGGCCGTAGTATAGAAATAGACGTGTTGAGGTTTAGATGGGCCCCTATTGGGCCGATGGGATCGAGTGAGGTATCAATGTAAAGCAGTCGTGAGGGAGTATCCGACGGGGTGGGTGTGACGTGGAACTGACGTCATTCTGCGCATGCGCAGTAGAGAAAGTGTATGGAAATAGACATTTTGGCGCCGACATGGGTCACTATGGGTCCGATGGAGTCGTATGAGGTCTTATGTTGAAGCTCTCAGGGTTCGTCCGTGTTCAAGGGTCTGCGCATGCGCAGTGTGGACGTAGTATAGAAAGCAGGCATGTTGGGGGATGCGTGAGGGTGTGTATGTGTGTGACCCACCACTATGGGTCCATGGTTGTGGTTGGGTTGTGGTGTGGGTTCTGCGCACAGACGTCACTTTCGGGTTTCACTAAAACTACCTTCGAACACAGAAGAGTTCCAATGTTCCCCTTAGACGTAGGGTCCGGATGTTCAATCTCCGGGTTTTCCCCGGCCCGGCCCGGCCCGGCCCGGCCGCAGCGCGCGCGCGCGCGCGGGTTACTCCGGCCGCAGCGCGCGCGGGTTATCCGGAAGTGCGCGACATCACCGGAAGTGCGCGGATGAATGTCGGGTCAAAAGGCCAAAGGTCACATCCAGGTCAAAAGGTCTCCCTTTCGGCAATGTTCGGCAACAATGTTCGGCAACAATGTTGCGGCATCGATATACAGAGCTTGAACACAAAAAGGGGATTGTAAATTAACCTGGGAAGGATGGGGAGGTCCATTTGCACCAATCAGCGATCGAGAAAAAGAGCCAATGAGCGATCGATAAAAGAACCAATGGACGGGTACTAGAATTTCGCTCAAGTCTGCGCCTACATCCGGGTACTAGAAGGCTTTCGCCTACGTCCGCGCCTACATCCGGGTACTTCTATGTAGGTGTATAAAAGTGGGAATTTTTAGGGTACCGGAGCTATACCATGACACGTGGAGAAGATTTTCCAGGGGATCCATGAGCGCCTCCGGCGCTGTAATCTTTGTTGTTGTTGCCCAGAACAGGGGGCTTGAACATTGAAAGAACTTAAGCCCAGAACAGGGTGGGCTTGTACATTGAAAGAACTTAAGCACAGAACGGGGCTTGTACATTGAAATGATGGGCGGCCCAGTCATATGCGAGTACATCGCGGTCCTCGGCCTTGGGGTACTCGTTAAACATCTGTACGATGGTAGATAAGGGTCTTCCCCGGCATCGATGGTACAGGTAAAACAAGCAATATTGTCCGCACACGCTACTGGCCAGGCTTTGCAACGTTTGACTGTTCCAACACCACGTCTCTGTGCCTTGATCCATGAAGTCTGTTAAATCAGGATGGAGGGGTGGCAGGCCGTACGGGTCAAAGTATTCGCCCTGCGCTTCTGTCAAGTACACGGCCACCCAGTGTTCACCGGGCCGATCCATCGGGTCCGTGTTGAGAACGTAAGCAGCAGGATACACACGGTCTAATGGGAACACATCTCAGGCGAACACCCCTTGAAAGACCATACGTGTCCCTGGGTCATTCTCCAGCACGGTGGTTATCTGGTCTGTATCCATGTTAGGTGACAAAGTCACACAGGACGTTGCGCGCCTTGTCCACTTGAATGATGTTGTCAAACTCGGCGTAGCAGATCACATTGACAGTGCTCCGGAGGGCTCGTGCAAAGTGGATTTCCAACCGTAAATTGCCTTGCTTGGCCAGGGCCAGCTGATGGTCGTTCTCTAAGGTGGGGGTCAGATCGAAACAGAACAACGTGTAGCCGTTCCCGTAGTCCTCCCGACTGATGAAATTCCCTTCGTCCTGGTTGATTTGACCGGTGGCTGTAAACAGGCTCTGATAGGCTCGAATGAAATTCCTGCGCCCAAAGTTCGGTGTTAAGGCCGTGGCTAGGACCTGTTGTCCATCCACATGCAGGGCCACAAAATTGATGCCGAAATGTTTAAAGTCAAACGGATTCTCTGGGTAGGCTCCGCTGAAACTGGTATTTTCCACACAGGCCAGGATCAATCGCTTGGGTAGTTCCCCAGGAACAGGTTTTCTTTGTTGGCGCCCATATTTCCAGCAGGCACAGAGAACACTTTGGTTTGTACACGTCGGATAGGGTACTGGGCTGGTTTTTGTTTCCAAGGCTTTCATGTGTCCCAATTGAACGGCTGGATTCGGTTTCACTTTTCGGACATACAGGACTGCGTCTTGGATGACAATCTTATAGTCAGCTGCATGCCCGTCTACGTTAGTGGCCATCAAGGCGAAGGTCGGAGGCGCCCGTATCAGTCGGAGTTTGATGGGGATCTTGTTCAACAGGTACCGGTCTTGCATGAACATGTCTGCGTGCAGTCGACCCATGAGATCCACCGAGACGCCGTTCGCGATCAAAGCCTTCCGTTTGTTATATCCCACATTGTCGTTCTCTACGCCCATGTGCTGGGCTGTGTCCTGGTAGAATAAAGCGGCTGTCAGTTGAGATTTGTTAGCCTCTCGCCCATGCGGCAACAGCGTCTCGATGTAGGCTCGATAGGGGTACGTGTTGGTCGAGTCACTGATGAGTTTGTGGGTGAGAAATATATCCACCTGTTGAAACATCGAGTGCAGCCAGAGATTCGTTGGGCCCACCGTTGCTTGGTCGACGATTCTGGAGCCATCTCCATTGACGATGTTGGCTTTCACATACAAGTATGTATGGGCTAAATCCACATAGGCCGTATCCGCATTACTGATGGTGAACTCGATGGGCCCTGTTTCGTTGATGCTGGAGAGAGCGGGAGATGCTCCACCCATAATCCTTGTTCGGCACTGGTCTGTGTGGGCGGCACGGTCCACAAATCAAATTCACTGTTGATGGAGGGGCAGGACTCTGCGTGGATCAAGGACATGTTTTAAGAAAAGATATCCTGGGTCTTCGATGTGCGTCGTCGCTGGGTTGGTCGTCGACTGGTGCGTGGTCTCGGTGGTCCAGGTCTTTTATTCCCTACGGTGCGTTGTGCTTTGGCCACTAAGACGCCTCCTGCTTCTTTGGCCCGCCGTTTCAAGGCTTCTTTGGGTGCCGTACCCCCCAAGACATCACCGGCGACTTGCAGTCTACTGCGTACCGCTTGTTTGCCGATTGCTTTCACCCCACGCGTCACCAAGGGCAGGAACGTTTTGACGATGCTCCCGAGTATGTTCCCCAGTCCATGTCCTCGTTGCATGCGTGCACCACTAAAGACCGGAAGGCCATCGCCGGCCTGTTGGGCATAATAGTCCATATAGCTGCGTGCATCGCACTCGTAAGGCACCTTCATTATACAAAGTGGGGAGCACGTGCTTGTCGAAAATGAAGTGTCACCACCACTTTCCCGCGTTCGAATGCCACCGGTCGTCCCGTGTCATCTCTTCTATCCACCGTGATCGTGTTGATGTGGGTTTGTCGTACAGGCAGGAAGAGCATGTGGGTGAAACTGTGGGTGACTTGATCTCCATACAACTTTTTAATGGGCACCACCCGTAACAGAGGTGTGTTGATATCACCCACGATGTGGTTGTCCACCACGTCCGAGTAGACGTAGAGTCCGTACATACCCGACTTCATATCCATCGGGATCTCGTCTTAGTGGGCGGTGGGACCAGCGAACGTCTGTAGATCGAAACCCAGCATTTGCTGTAGGATAGGACTCAGTACGACACTCGCGTTGGCGGTGACGATAAGCTGTGCCTTGTCGTTGTGTGCGTTATAATCGAAGTCCACGTGATTCTTGAAGGGATAGGTTTTGATGGGTTTTGAAACATTCGTGACCTCCCGTAGAGCCTTATAATGCAACAGTCTTGTCAGCCCACCCATGAACTCCTTAGGAGTATCGTATTGGCCTTCGGGGAGGGTGAGTCAGGTGTCTTTTCCTTC
>JAVTVY010046503.1:0-20138 GCA_036873755.1 Hanleya hanleyi
CGGTGGAGTAAGATTGTCCATGTTGAGGCACTCGACGTTAATAGCCATGCGCATCTCGGACGTATCTTTCTTGAGGACCAGACAGACCGGCGAATAGAAACCGGGTGTTTTGTCCTAAAGCGGAAGTTCTATAACAGACGCCTTCTCTATCCGCTTGTCCACAGAGGATTGAATTGCTGATAGATGTGCCGCTTGCAAAAGAATGTGAGACGGAAGTGAAGTTGCAGTCAACGGAGGAATCGTGTCGAACGACAGGCGACAGCCGTACCTGAGAGTTCGAACGACCCACGATTCCGCCCCAATAAATGTCCAGTTCTGCCAAAACAACTGAAGTCTTCCCCCTACCGGAAGATCTTGTTGTGTCGAGACTGGGAACGTAATGTTTTGATGTTTCCGCCATACCGGAAGCCACCCAGTATGGCCCAAAGCATCACTTATCCTGCATTGACTGCTTGCCCTTCTTCTTGCCTAAGCCAGATAAATTGGGGTTGTTTGGCCTTGCTGTTGTCCAGCTAAACCATTAATAGCCTTGGAACCGGATGGTGGGTTTGACTTAGACGACTTCGCCTGAGGACCCGACCGGAAGCCGCTGGGAAAATTCCCATTAACCTCGGCAGACCGGAAGCTGAACGGTGAATCATGTACACAGTATGATCGAATGTTCGGTTTCTGCACCGGGAACGGACCAGAAGATCCTGCAGGGTCGTAGCCTGACTGCCCGTTCCTCCTGCGTAGTGGGTTCTGCGAAACGTTCTGTGGAACAAATCGTAAACAGAATGAATAGCAGTTTCAATATCCCCCACATGTGGGACCGGAAGCTGCATGTTCGGGATTAAGTCATAGATACCCGCAATTAATTCATAATATCTGCGGGCATCCGAATCAGTATTGGTATGTTCGTAGTATTCTGAGCTACCGTTTTGATCCCTATCCACTTCCATATCCTCCCAGGCTTCCTGCCAGTAGGGACTCTGCGAAGGGATAGCCCCGGTCAATTTGGTTCCGGTTTCGTAGGCTGGTCAGTATAACCCGGACGCGATATAGTACCGGTCGAGAAATGACTGGTCATAGCCTCTCTCAATTCCTTCGTGAGCACGGCCACTGTAAATTTCGGTGAACTGGTACTCGTGGTCGAAAACCGGAAGCTCGAACAGGAGGGCGCATCTCCCGAAGCAAACCAGGTCCCATAACGAAGAATACCACCGGAAGTCGATACTAGTGCCAAGCCATGCAAGGGCTGTTACGTTCTCGTAACCGGATGCCTCAAAATTTGACCTAGTTGTGAAGAGTCTTGATACTGCATCACAGTGGTAGGCAAAATTTTCGACATATCATAGGTACTTTTATACATACCCGCCTGGCGTTGCCGTGGGAACCTCAATCTCTGGTGGCTCAGAAGGCTCGTAGTAAACGTCTCGGCAGGGGGACGAGTAAGCCCACCAGAGAAACCGGAAGTAGTTTTGAGGAAGTTAGATGGACCGGTCGTTACTGGGTTAATATTTGTTAGTGAACGACTGGAGAGTCCAGGCCTCAACGAAGTTGAGGATGGCAGCCTCGCAAACCCAGGTCCAAATGAAAATTTAGTAATAGGCACCTCGATAGATTTGCCTAAATTCTCATAATTATAAGACATCGCCGATCGAGCAATCGGCAATGTCTGGCCCTTCGACACCGAGCCTGAATCTGTTACCGATTTCCCTTCGTTGTCGTCTACAGGAGTTTGCTCGATAGGAAGTTCGACGTCCACTGTCATAGATGTGTCGGTTTCCATATCTTCGAGAGTCTCTTCCACTTGAACGATCTGGGTCATTTTCTTATCTGACTGACCCTTCGCCCGGTCCGAAAGGGAAGAAACATGAGCGGGGGAGCGTTTGTTTATCTTTATTTACGTTCAATAAACTGACTAACGTAGACTCCCGAAATATAGGCTTGAAACAGGCCTGGTGCCCAGACAATACACTCAGCAAACGCAGTATCCCCATTACATAATATACCTTGTCGACATGATGGACAGGTAGAATATAGGTCATAGACGGGCTACGGAACCCCGCATGAAGAGCATGGCATTTGAGACATATGTGTGGCCATAATGCCTGATAATCGTAAAGAATACTTCCCAGAGGACTTCTTGCAGAATATCAGCCGTTGTAAGATACTCCAACACTAGTGATCGATTTTCACGGAGCTGAACAAAAATTAAACATTTATAAACAATGTTTCTATTTGTTACCAAATCAAACCTGCTTTAATTAAATGCCTTAATCTCCATTAAGCTGCACAATTCAAACGTAGAAAACGGAAGTTAAAACTAAAAGTTATCTCCCCTAGGAGAGAGTTGTCCGCCCCTAGGGGAGCTCTCTCACTCATCCCAGTGAGGTTACTATAAAAGGCACTGCCAAAATCATTCCAATCCTCTTTCTCATTGTAACAAACCGAGACCAGCAGTGAGCAAGGCCGCGCCATGAGGGGACGGAAGGGAGGGACAATTAAATTAAAGCAGGTTTGATTTGGTAACAAATAGAAACATTGTTTATAAATGTTTAATATTTGATTCCCAAATCGTAAACCTGCTTTAATTAAATGCCTCAGTACCAACATATGGAGGTGGGAACCTCGGCCTTGTGGTAGCTCCCAAAAGCAGGCTAAGTAACCGCTGGGATGACACAGACATGGGCATAAACATGAGACATCAACAATCAACAAGTGAAACCCTGGTCAGAGACGTAAAAGGGTAAATCATGGATTTGATACAGTTGTACTTATCTTGAGTGTCTCCATCCATGTAGCTGTGCTCGTGGTGTGGTACGCAAACTCTACCAAGATGAAAGAATCCTCTGCCCCTAAGGCTGCTAGGTCTTCTTGGTAGGCATTGTATGCTCTGGGTGGGGCTAAAGCCAAACGATCCGAGTCATACATGCAGATACTTGGCTGTACCTTTAAGATCGGGTGAAGCGTAAACTGTCCGGGCTTAGAGGGCGCCAAGCCACACCATTCTCAGTCCACAAGCCGTCTTATGTCAACTCTCCATACTTGGTTCTTGAAGTTGAACAGGTCTTGTAGGAGTTGACTGCGTTTGCTCCCTGAGTCAACACTACGCAATCGTCAACTCTCTGTACTTTATTCGACTGTGGAGACACTGGCCAAGTGTCAATACTTCGTCTTGTGAGTTGAGCGTAGGTGACCCAGCTGAGATCATCTGGGAGGAAGTCAGTTCAATCTGAAATGACACAAGCAAAACTGCAGTAAAGTCAAAGATTAAAAGTCAGAATTGTGTCAGGTCTAAAATGATGACTTGAGAGATAGCGGCTGCCAAACTGACCTATTACTACTGAGTAGATAACATTTATATCCAATAATTTTTAAGATAACATTTATATCCAATTATTTTTAAGATAACAGTCTCTCAGTAAGGTACAATTACTAGTGCTGGAAAAGGGTCAGACTGTGCGAGACACGAATCCGCGTCCTCAGAGTTCGATACCAAATCGCCAGCAGTAACAGCAAACGGCCCAGACCACACGGCCATCTCAGCCTCTATCTAAAATGATCACAGGCATGACAATAAATCTCAACAAAAGAACCCTGGTCGGTAATGCAGAGGGTAATTATGGAGTAGTAATAGAAGATACTTATCTTTTGAGTGTCTTCCTCCATGTAGCTATGCTCGTGATGTGGTACGCAAACTCTACCAAGACGAACGATTCCTCTGCCCCTAAGGCTGCTAGGTCTTCTTGGAAGGCGCTGTATGCCCTGGGTGGGGCTATAGCCAAACGGTCTGAGCATACATGCAGATACTTGGCTGTACCTTTAAGATCGGGTGAAGCGAAAACTGTCCGGGCTTAGAGGTCGCCAAGCCACACCATTCTCAGTCCACAAGCCGTCTTATGTCAAACTCTCCATACTTGGTTCTTGAAGTTGAATAGGTCTTGTAGGATGCATTGGAGTTGACTGCGTTTGCTCCCTGAGTCAACTCTACGCAATTGTCAACTCTCTGTACTTTATTCCCTGTTGCTGACACTGGCAACCTGAAACAAAAACATTAGTACTCACAAGTGTCAGTTCTTTGTCTTGCGAGTTGAGCGTAGGTGACCCAGCTGAGATCAACTAGAAGGAAGTCAGTTTCAACCTGAAATGACACAAGCAAATCTGCAGTTAAGGTAAAGATTAAACTCACCATAGTGTCAGGCCTCTTAAATTGATGATTAGAGAGTCCATGGTCGTCCAACCGACTTATTTCTTCCTTCTTAGGTGATCGTGTTGTACGTGGACAAATGTTATTATTGAGAGATGAGATGAAATGATACAGCAAGATGGCTGCCTTGCTACAATGGTGACAATTTTGCTCCCCCCCCCCTCTTTTTTTGAAATTACTTACCACGTGCTGGGTAGCCACAAGTGGCCCAAGCGTGGTCACACTATCTGATTGCACTGACATATCTCTCAGATAGAAATTTGTGAACGTGGAGTTTGCTGTCCAGGCACAAGACTGGACAATGTCATGGAGGGACCAGTTCTTCCATAAAGGCCATGACGTAGCGATGGCACGAATCTCATGGGAAGAAGCAGTAGACAGTAGCGGGGAGGCGTCAATGGCCAATTGATAAGACCATTTTATGGTCTTCTTCAACCACGCGTCAATGGTATTTTTCGTAATGTCATGCATTGCAGACGGGCGAAGCGACAGAAATAACAGGCGCCGAGAGCCGCGAGCGGAATCGGTACGAGTAAGATAGTGGCGAATGGCTCGAACAGGGTATACCAAAGGTCGTCTTCGAGCCCATGTACGAAGTCTGATAACGCAGGGATAGAGCACGACCGTTGAGCGCACGGACCTAAGCGAACAGACTCATTTTGGCGATAAACTCCGGAACGGAACGAAAGGAAAATGCGAGACCAATCTGCCGTCCCAGTCATGGAAGATCTCTCAAGAGCACGAAGTTCAGACACTCTAGACGCCAAAGCAAAAGCCGCCAGAAAACCGCCTTGTAGGACACAGCTTATAGTAAGGGTTCAAAGGGCGGACGAATCAAAGCACACAGAACCACACCGATATCCCATTTCGGTAACAGTTGGCGAGTACGACGCGACTGTAAGGCGAAGGCGCGAATAAGCGCAGAGATATAATCGTTAAGGCTAATGTCGGTACCAGAGGTAAGACGTAACCCCCTAGCCAGAGCAGATCGATACCCTTCAATGGTGCTAATATGAAACTTCCTATCCTGGTGAAGGTGAAGGAGGAAGTCAGCTACGAGGGAAATAGAGACAGAGTCGGGATCGGCATCACGTCCTCGGCACCAGGACAAATAAATCCGCTGCAGAGACCGAACCCGAAAAACGAACGTAGTGAGTAAGGTCCTGCATAGAAATGAAAAGCCCTAAGTTGATGACAGAACCATAATGTCAAAGTCTAACAACTGGTGCAACCGTCTATACGGGAATAAAGTACTTGATGGAGAAAGTCGAAAAACTGTCCCCCAAGTACACCACGAAAAAAAACATTGTGTCGTTTAAGCACAATCCTAAGGTAAACGGATCTCAACACAAAATGTTTGTGTGTTAAAGTCAACATGGTTCTGAGTTAAACAAAAATCAACACAAAACTGTGCTGAATTCAATTACAAGCGTCTAGTCCGTCATTCACAATCCAGTCGTCGTCCATCAGAGAATATCCACGTCCATAATCCAAAGACCTATTCCATTTTCCATATAACAGTATTAGACCAAATACGGTTGATTCCAACACAATTTTGTTATCTCAACACAAAACTGGAATCAAAAATGCTTGAACAAAACTCTCTTCGTAGTGTAACGACGAACCTAAGTAAATCACCATGTGAAATACCCGAGAGGAACTGATACAAATGGAAGGTTGACGCTAAACGGACGGACTTCCACTCCCGCCGACGACCGACGATGGAGCATCGAAGGAAGTGCCGAAAAACGAAGATGAATGGATATAAAATATACATCTCGCAAATGAAGCAATGACGTGAAAAACGGCGTTATGGCGTACCGGAACGTCTAACCGATGTACGAGAACGACGCACAAGTGTATGAGAAACACATGACGGCGTAATGAAATGTCGTCAAGGTGTAACAGAAAAACGTAACGTGAAAAATGAGAGAAACGTTGTGTGTGATAAACAACGTAGTGATTTCCCCATTCGCAACAACATAATGTACATACATGCTCATAATAGAGCAGGATACAAACTTATAAAAGTACACGACGTAACGGCGAGAAACGACGTACAGGTGTACGAGGACAACGAGACGACGTAATGTAACGTCGTAAAGGTGCGAAACGAGAAAGGCGTTGCAAAACAGTAACCCCGAACTCGATTGTAATTATTTTCCTTCTTTTTGAAAATAGAAACGCAGTAGAGATGAACACATTAAATGTTCCTAGCGCTAATCACAAACGTAAGCTCAATGAGCTAAATGGCATTATGGATCTTTGTGTCAGTGAACATGAATACTGTGATAGTGAACATGATTACATTATGACCTCTCCCGATGTAATTTGTCTCCTGTACATGAAAATCAGTACTGGAGTTTTATATGGAGAGAATATTAAACATTTACAAACAATGTTACTATTTATAACCCAAAAATAGTCACACCACCGACATCCAGAACAAAGAGATTTCAACGTAACCGAGAAAGATCCTCAAAGAATTTAAAATTCCCGAAGAGAGGAAATACATTTAAAGTCTCTCGCCGGCAGGAAGGTAAGGTTATTAAAAATTTAGAATTTGAAATGACCTAGCACGAACAAGTTGTCGAGAAGCAGAAACGGTAAGTACATTGCTAAAGAGCAGTGTGATGTTCTTGTAGACTGTACCGGTAATCATACTTGGTAGAAAAAACCATAGAAGACTTCACGAATTTGCGTGTCATTCAGGCTTGATCCTTGCCCGGCCACAGACCCGGAGAGGACCAATAAACACTCCACGTATCGTCGAACGAGAGTATTTCTAAAGATTTCCCGGAGAAATACACTCACCCTCACGCTAACAATTTTAAATTTTCTCAGAGAGAAGAAATAAAAATAATGCTCAACTCCATCTGAATTATAAGAGTAATACAGTATACAGATAGGACCAACTTGGTGAGAAACATAAACAAATCACAATGTAAATAACAGAAATTTGTGTTTCAAAGAATAGCACACTTTCACAATAAACAAGGGTGAGTGGGTGAATAGGTTTACTCACTCACGATAAACCAACACGTGATCTCTTTGTTGTTCGACACACCCTTAATTACATAAAGAGATCAGTAAAGAAGCTCATTAAAATGCAACAAAGGGTCGCAGTAAATAGGGTTGAGTTGTGGTTACGTAACACAAATGCAACAACCACGTAAGCATGAAAGGCAGATAAAACCTCTGTAAGTTCACTCTTGAACACAGGATATCAAAATCAACATAATAATACTTGATATAACAAGAGATTACCTTTTTGGTAGGACCAAAGAATTGAATGCATGCAGGTGAAACTACCAAAAACTGCAAGTCCGAACAAAAGATACAACAACATGGAAAATTGACGGACTGCTTATAAAGAATCGGATTTCCCCGGCGGGGAAAACGAACCTCCCGCGTCAGAACGAGGATAGTATTCACAATACTAGTAAACGTTTATACAACAATTCAATGGATAAAATCGTGAACGAAACAAAAACCTGTTCGTTTATCGTACAGATCACAATAGGCTCACATACTGACCGAAAACAAAACGGAATGGTGAGAGCCAATAAAAGCCCACATCAAACACAGCGGGCCGAAACTCATTGTTTGTGTGGAGACGCGATATTGAATACACACTGCCCTAATGCAGGACTGTGTTATTAATTAAGCATGAGATTTCATAATGATTTTTAGAAAACGTCGTCAGACGATCATTTCAAGATATAGAAAAATCAAGACTAAAATTTTGAAATCTCCGACAAGAGCAAAATATTTTAGCGACGTACGTCCGAAGACACTAAACACGTGGCTGACTCAAGCGAGTCCAACATTTGCCCCGACAAAATTTAGAGACACCCGAGATAGAGATGTCAGACAAAATTATCCCGGAATATTATTTATTTAATCGCAACAGAACCATTGACAAAAATGACATAGGCGAGAAAACCTGCGGCGAGGAGGCATTCTTTTGTCCGAAGGAGACAATGGACCGCTCAGGAAAACCGACCCGAACTGGAGGCCTTTGTTGGCCTGAACAATGGAACCGGTTTTACAGGGACTCGAGATAAAGGAATAGCGGTGGAGGTCAGACTGTCTAGAAATAGAATATTATCTCCTGCAGGAACAGGCCACTGGGAGGAAATATTTACAGACGTCGAAGAAAAACCGGACTTTGAATCTAAGAGTACAAATTCTAAATTCCGATACCACCGAGATCCTCGATGGATTTCAAGTCATACACAAGCGTAAATTCCCAAAACCCGACAATCGCTCTGATAGAGCGAGATCGTCAGAGGCACGCAATAAATGAGCACGTCGGACCTGGGCAAAAATTCCTCCAGGCAAACGAATCCGATGACACACGCACACGTGGCTTTGCGAAATACACAAATCTTTACAAGTAAAACAAACCGTGTGGGAGTCCAAACGGGACAAACTTGCTCACACGTACGACAAGAAATAGAATTCGAAACAGAAACCTCAGACATAACCAATGTAAGAAGAATTTCCGAAAAGAAAAACACAAGACAATCTTGATAAAGGATATAATCCGGCGGTTACAACAACAACACAGGTTGTATTGAATTAACACTTCCTTGATGTGCACTGGTCGAGAACAAACAGGAGAAAGAGGATTGGAATGATTTTGGCAGTGCCTTTTATAGTAACCTCACTGGGATGAGTGAGAGAGCTCCCCTAGGGGCGGACAACTCTCTCGTAGGGGAGATAACTTTTAGTTTTAACTTCCGTTTTCTACGTTTGAATTGTGCAGCTTAATGGAGATTAAAGCATTTAATTAAAGCAGGTTTACGATTTGGGAATCAAATTGGCTTCTTCAGCTACTGAGCGGTAGGGCAAGAAGGAAGTATGGACGTGAGCATGCTCGTGACTAGCATGTTGGTATCTGTGTTATTTTAATCTTCCAGTGTGATTCCATGTCGGACAAGGAATGCAAAGTGTTGAAGTGAGGTAAGTTTTCAGCGCAAATTAATATAAGTTTTAAACCAGTCATTCGAGGTGTTTCGGAATCCATAACAGTTTAATTTTTGCAGAAGTATGTCATGATTAACGGTATCAAGGGCTTTCCTTAAATCGAGAAACGTTGTTATGCTTTATTCTTTCTTTTCGTTGGCGATTGCTAGTTTCTCAGAGTTAATACAGCGTGAGAAGTAGAGTGGTTTGATCGAAATCTGAACCGACTAGGGCAGACGATATTTTGTTCTCCAGGATAGGATATCATTCGATTAGCTACGGCTTATTCAAATAATTTACTTAGGTATGGAAGCACAGATATTGTTCTGTAGATATATATTTTTGTCTCCAGCCTTGAACATTGGGGTAATTTCAGCAATTTTTTATATATATAGGGAAATTCTCCAGTTATGAAATGATAGGTTAAGTAGGAAACACAGTGGGGGGGGGGTTATATGGTTTATAATAGGCTTTACTAGCGACATTCGGATCCCCTCAACACACCCTGCATACCAAACGGCTGCTCCAACTTCCGCCGGAGGGTGAACTTCCGCCGGAGGGAAATTACAAATTTGAGAAGCAAGTAAGTTAAGATTTTTCATTTTTTTTGGTAGTTTTCACGTATTTACTACTCGAAAATTGAATGAGAAAATGTTCTCAAGGGGACGCGTTAGCAATTCCTGTGAATTTTCAACTCGTCCTTTACTATATGTTAACCATGCAGACATAGCCATGATCATCACTAATTTTATCCTCTACATTTACGCACATCGTGCCAACTCGTGTATTGGCCTAGGCGTTCTCGTCAGCATTGTAATTTTCCGGTCTCTTTGGCGAATCATTCTCCCCTGTGTAACCCCCTAAACTGTCGGTGAAAGAAGCAAATTCTTTGACAGTATGAGATATACAATCTGACGCCGTGAGAATGTTGCGAATGTGTATCCGTCAGATACAGTCTAGGTATCGGATAACCCTCAAACACTGTTGAGAACATCTATTTAGAGCACCATTAAGCGTTTCTGAACAAGAAGTACCGTAATAGATAACCATTTTTTGCTTAAACTACAGGATTTATGGAAAAATTAGGTAATAAAGATAGGATTTGGTTAGACCCTGTGATTATATTGGGTCAGATTTTAGTTAGACTGGGGACCGGCTAGGCCCCGGAAGCTCTGGGATTCTAGGCAGCCGGAGACGCATTCTGGCCAATTCCCGATGGATAAAATCGCAAATCATCTCTCAATTATCGCTCGTATTTTGATAGTTTTTGTGTTTTCTGTGAGGGTTCCTGGAATTGTTTTTGAAAATCTAAACGTGAAATGGCGCGTTCTGGCATTTTGACAGCTATTTCCCACTTTCGAGAACTGTATTTTTTAGACTGATGTACAACAAAAAGTAGAATGGTTTTTGAAATGGAATTAATCACTTTTTATGGTCTCTACTGAGATTTTTATACTTATATTCAGTAAATAGGGTCCTGTTGCATTTTGACGGAATATTTGGACTTAGAAGAACTTTTGTAGAGTGAACTAACGGAAGTAACTTTCTTCTCCCTAGTAGGTCGGGGATATTCTTAAATCTAGATTTAAAATTGTGCTTTCTAGACAGTACAGCCTATTTTCGACTTGTTTTGGATTAACCCTATCTGGCCTGGGCGATTTGGGATGTACCGCAGCCTGGGGGGAGTGCCCCCCCACCCCACTAAATATTTTCGCTATCTCTAAGGCTAGAGGGCTGAAACTTACCACACTATATCTTTGGGTCAAGCTCTACAAGAAAATGTAAAAAGAATCCAAGATGGCCGCCATGATGACGTCATTTTCTAAAAGAGCATTTTTGGACGATTTTTGGTCAAAATCTTCGAAATTTTTTACTTTGTTTTTTCTTCGCAAAAACTGCATGGTAAATTAGTAAATAATAATCTGATATGAAATAAAATAAGTTTTGCCCACTTTTCTATACAGAAAAGTAAAAATTTTGAAGAAATATGCCAAAAACATCAATTTTTCTGGTACCCCACATGGCCACCATTTTGAATTTACCCATGATCCTCTGCTCGTGAGGTTATGCAAATAGGCTCAAAATGATAATAATGATAACCTATAACGTGACGAAGTTTCTGCTCTTCATTTTTTGGCGTTCCGGAGATATCGCAGAAAGTTTGTTAGGGGGGGCATTTTGGCACCCCCTCCCCCAGGACTGGTAGGGTTAATGG
The DNA here is from genome assembly GCA_036873755.1 of Hanleya hanleyi. Classification (NCBI taxonomy): domain Eukaryota; kingdom Metazoa; phylum Mollusca; class Polyplacophora; order Lepidopleurida; family Hanleyidae; genus Hanleya; species Hanleya hanleyi. Next base: position 11,379 of record JAVTVY010046503.1, read on the forward strand.
GGGAAGGGAGGGAGCGGGAAAAATCAGGGGATGTTTTTTGGTGATGCTAAGACATATGGTTTCAGTAAAATGCATAGAATCGCGTTGAATCAATATGCGAATTTTTGTGTAATTTTTGAAGAAATATGGTGAAAACATCACTTTTCTGGTACCCTCCATGTCCGCCATTTTGAATTTACCCATGATCCTCTGCTCATGCAAATAGGCTCAAAATGACCCCAATATGATAATCGGAAAAGTCACGGAGTTTCAGCTCTCAATCTTTTGTCGTTCCGGAGATACGAGCAAAAAACCAACAGGGGGGGGGGGCGTAAAGTAGGCCTTTTACCGCATCACATTTGCCATTCTCTCTGGAAAACTATCAAAACTTTAGTGTAGTGTTTATTTTTTTCCTGCTCAAATTATTGGCGTATCCCCTTCCCCCGCTTCGCCGTGCCTGATAGATACTCCGGCGGTAACTGTATCATATTATTATCGACTCCGGCGGTAATTAGATCTCACTCCGCCGTATGTTGTATCACCATTTCCACACAGGTCATTTTCATGAGTCTCAAAATCATCGAAATTCTTCTTTTTCACATATATTATCTTGCCATTAAAAGGCAACCTCGTTCTACACAACGGTCGTAGGTATATTCTTGATTAATTAGATAAAATGCATATTTGATGTAGTTTTTCTAAGAAAGGTTTCTAGATTCGGGTTCTAATGGATGTAATTGTCTATTTAGAATTATCCCGTTCTCAAAAACACGTCAGCTAGTTAAATAAACGTACCATCTAACGACTGAGACAGTTGGAGACAGAGACAGTTGGTATGCAGGGTGTGCTCAATGGTGTCGATGGCGCCCATATTTTGTCATGAAATAGGTGGCATTGGTAACCCTCTCCACTAGCTACAACATGTAACCTAGTGATGACGTTTATATTGACCTTATATTGTCACTAGGTTACAAGCCGCTGCAAACCACATTTGTCTTTTATTTTCCGTATGGTATAAAGAATCAAGTTACGGCAACATACCTATCATTTCTTGGTAGATGGTATCATTTCGAATAGCGGTGACACACTGCCCGCAAAATCCGCTGCCGATTTCATCGCATTTCAGTCAGTTTTTCCAGCAGCTCCCGCTTCGATCTGCAACTTGTCTTCCATGTTTCTTTTCGAAATGAACTGCGCATGCGCCAATGCCGTGACCTTTGTAAAACCGGAAAGCGTGGTAGCAGACGATTTTTAACTTGTCAAAGTTAAGCATGGATAATTGGGTAGTGTCTATAGGGAATGAGATGGACCAACCAGCTGGGAAAATTCACTTATCGTTTAGTTTTGTCTGTTCAAATGAAGGGGGAGGTAACTCGACTCTGAGTATGACTGGTACATTTCCATTTTTCAGAGCGGAGAAATCGCGACAGAGTGTTGATTTTGAAAGTGAACAGGTGAAACCCTCAAATGTTGGGTAAGGTGAACGCAATCTGATAGTAAGTAGATGACCGTATAATTTGAACCACCCATTATAGCCGACGGCAGCTAAGCTGGATTTGAAAACATACAACCAAATTTTGAAGGATTCGAAAACGATGGACGGGGAAGAACAACAACAACAACGCTTGGGTCTTGTCCAAGGCCATGTGGGACTGGAATACGTCCTCCTTTAATATGTTGTCTACCATTCTCTTAGACGGAGGTATCCCAGCAGCCTTTGTGGCGCTCCGTGACAACTGTGGCGTGGGCTAAAGCAAGGCCTAGCGACGTATTCACTTAGCCCACCGCGCTTCTCGCCGTTAAATCGTATTTCCTCGACGTTTGCGGCTGGTAATCATTTGGAATCGATAATATATTGTTAATAAAGGTAACACTTAACAGCTGAAAGGATCAATTGTGTGGTAAAGACTCCAGGAAAGGTCAATAAACAGCTCTAAATAACCCACAACACTGATCAACAGGGCGCTAACCCAGCCGTTAAAATCCTGGGGTTAACACAGCGGCAACACCGTCATTGTCGGCATATAACACGGATAATCTGTTTTAATTCCCCCCCATAAAGCTGTTAATTATCCATATTCAGTGATTGACTTATTAAATGATTAACATCAGCATGGAGGAGTATGTATCCGTGGCTTATACACAGACTATCCATAACGGTGAAGGAATTTTGCTACAAGTATATATCTGCGTTATTTAGCATTTCATGATCAATAAGTCAATCATTTAATAAGTCAATCACTGAATATGGATAATTAACAGCTTTATAGGGGAAATTAAAACAGATTATCCGTGCTATATGCCGACAATGACGGTGTTGCCGCTGTGTTAACCCCAGGATTTTAACGGCTGAGTTAGCGCTCTGTAGATCAGTGTTGTGTGTTATTTAAGAGCTGTTTATTACCCTTTCCTGGAGTCTTTACCACACAATTGATCCTTTCAGCTGTTAAATGTTACCTTATTAACAATATATTATCGATTCCAAATGATTACCAGCCGCAAACGTCGAGGAAATACGATTTAACGGCGAGAAGCGCGGTCTGCCTGGGTTAAGTGAATACGTCGCTAGGCCTTGCTTTAGCCCACGCCACAGTTGTCACGGAGCGCCGCAAAGGCTGCTGGGATACCTCCGTCTAAGAGAATGGCGAAAGAAAGGCTGTCAGTCACCCATTGTATTGGACTAGCTTGGGTCCTACTGTTTACCGTCCAGGGTAGCCCTTGTTGGCGTGACCAGGGGATGCTCACGCCATAATCACCCTACTGAATCAACAAGTATGATTATAGGTGAAAACTGCCGGTCACGTGTCAAATTAGTCAATGGTAGGTTTTCCAGTGCTTTGGTTATCAAGCGTGGGCGTGTGTCTGACCAGACGACAGTGACCACAGCCGAAAATGAACGATTTTCAGCATATCGATGACAGGTATGGTTACTGGTGTCCAGTCATATTTTGAAGGAGAAATATCGTACTATATTGTCACCAAACGTAGGGTTATTACTATTTCAAGTTAACAAAAATTTTAAACATTTTTGCGGCGAGAGGTGTTTTTAGGTGTTGGTAGACAGTCCATTGTAGGTATTAGCATCGAATTATAGTGTGAGGAAATGAGCACAAAATGAACACGTGGGAACTTACTACCTGCCACATGTATCACTGACTCATTCATCTCTCGATTCCTTCCACTTGTGTGTGTTTAAGAGGAATATGAACCATTAATAGTATATTCTCTGTCTGTCTGATATTACGACAGTCCATTGTATCATCATCGGACCGATCGACAGTCCATTGTAGGTCAACATGCACTTGTGAATGATGCACAGAGAGCACATCGTCTGATCTAATGATTCGCCAAATGGACTGTTGCCAAGACAAATGGTAGCTACAATGGACTGTCGACATATTTGATATATAATCATATGTTGCCTCATTATAACATTGCAGCTGTTATGCGGCTTCAATGTGAAGTGATTCAACCTACAGTTCATGGTCGCATGACAAATGGACTGGTGCATTCACCTATAATCACACTTGTCGATTCAGTAGGGTGATAATAACTTATCCATATCATGGAGTTAAATATAGATGGAGGGACAACTCCGCCAGCTGCCGGTCGCTGACCCGTGAGGTCGCCCACAGAGCTACTGTATTCTGAATGGCCGTCAGTCACGATCTGTCCGTTTGATATTCAATGTATGATTCCGCCGACCGAGTCGTTGGTTCTTATTCGCAGCAGTAAAACATTAACCTAAGTTGAAATTAAAAATGCGCAGTAGTTCTACGTAAAAATAACGGTGCATTAAGTATGCGCAACACAAATAGTAGGCAATTTGAAATCATACTGAATATGAGCATATTTCATTGATCAGAATATGGCCATTCATAGCTTAGTTACATGACTTTGGAATTATACTGTCATTTTGTATATTTTATCGTTTTTTCTACAATTTCCGCATTTCTCAACAAAACAAAAATTTGCAGGGAACTTGGTATAAGTACAGCGAATGTGGAAACGAATAGCCGGTTGGACTAGCTAAAAAAATTCTCAAAAACCCCATTTAAAATACATGGGCAATTTTGCCACGAACAGAAAATACATCATGTTTGCTGCCGAATTAACGGAATTTCAGCATTTCAAAAATGACACATTTTGTGCTTGCGTTCAAGATCAAATAAAAGAGTATATATCAGTCTTTGCCATTTTAGGGACCGGAAGCCTGAATCTGGATAAAATGCAATATTGTAAACACTAGATTGACATTTTCTCGCTTTTGCGCTGCCTCAAAGCTATTAACTAATGAGTCAGCCAAGGCCGTTTTACCCCCTGCGTGCTAATCGCTAATTGGTCTTCAATACTTGTCTATTGACGAATGGTTCCCTGGTGAGTAACAATAATTTCTACCCAATTATTAACATGATTAAGGCAAAAAGAGGATTTGAGAACGAGAAGCATAATAAACACATCCTGTATATATTACAAATGAATATGGCCTCTATATTGTATACGGTGAGTGTGTGCTGCTAAAATTTTGATATGAGCTGAAAATACATGGTTGCGACTTATTTGCAAAATTTCCTGACCAAGAGCAACACCTTCAGCACAACGAAGATATTCTTTCTCACGGCAAAAAAATGGACCTGCATGTGGAACAACTTCGGTTAGCCTGTCGCTTGTGTGTGGGGACCGAAAAACTTGTATCCTTTCGATAGAAACCCGGTTTCAAAACACAAATTCAAGAAACAAATCTTGCAGGCATGTGGCATATATATCCAGAGTGATATAATTTATAATAGAAACGATGTAAGTGATGTGCCTATCACTGTTGGGTCAAAATAGTCTCTCATTCCCTCCATGGATGGTGAAACTCAACACTTCCCGGTAGCGTGCACAGCGGGCGGCTAAGTACCAATTCACATTTCCAATACACTCAACTTATACTAGCTTTGATGACGTCGATGGGGCGCATGCGCAGGAATCCGACAACTGCCGAACATGACCGAACCTGCTTTAATCCCCCAAATACACACAGGCTAATCCGACGAATCCCTGCTGTGGCAGAATCATACATTGAACACTTCGATCTGGCAGAGTTGTCTCTCCAAGCACAGAGGGTAGAAAAAAAAACAAAACAAGTGACTCTAGTTTGTTGTTGTTTCTCGACACACATCAAAATGTCCTTCCTCCTCGCTTCACGCCAACGCCATCTTTCTTTCCCTTTTTTTTGTGCACACGATTATTACCCAAAATGCAAACCACGCAGGTGTTTGGAAAGAAATTTGTCCACTGGCAAACAACATGTCGGCTGTTAGGTGGGCCGTCGAATTTGAATTATTCACTCAAAACAGAACAAAGGAATATTTTGAAGTATGTGTGTGCCATGAAGCAACAGAATTGATGGCCCCCCTAACAGCTGACATGCTGTTTACCGGTGGACGAATTTCTTTCCGAACATGTGCGCAGTTTGTATTTTGGATAAACCCCTCGGCGAGAGCCTCGGGCTTCCATGAAACAACACGTGCTCACGGAGTTCAGCAGGGAAGACGTTAGTTTGTCCCGAGAAACAACAACAGCCCTGAGTCACTTATTTTTTCCTACCCTCTTTGCCATGTTTGTATTCGTGAGGAGTTTGTTTGTGTACAGTATTGAAGTTGATGGTATAAGGTACGGTTTAAATATCTATTTCTGTCAAATTACATGAAATGGAATTTTGATGTTGCTCGCGCGCTATAGCTTGGTTTCTCCGACGCAATGGTGTGAGCATCCCCTGGGCACGCCAACAAGGGCCACGTCCAGGGAGTCGTACACGAAACTGCTTAAGTTACGATAAACGTAAGGACACTTGTGTTGCCCTAGCACCATTGTGGGCAGTGGTAATGAATTCGAACCAGGCATACCGGTAGTCGTCAGTTCATTCATATTTTCACGACCGCATTGTCGCCTCTATTCCCCCCGATTAGTTGAACTATGTGTAGCATGACTGCCTGGTTATTGGACACTTCTTTATGGATAAGAGTCTGCAGGTCGGCCATGCAACCATGTATGGCCGAGAAAGTAACACTGGATAAAGGACTAAGTTTCTTTAGTGATAAATCGTCATAAAAAATATTGAAAAATTGAAGAAAAAATACGGGGAGAGACTGGGTATAGTTGAAACACAGGGACCATCCAGGGTATGAAAATGCAAGTTTGCGCCTAGCCACATATATGTAACTCGGTATATGTAGACACAACTGAGTTGCACATGACATCCTTAATAGGAAAGTCATCAGTATCGTCCTTTTCTCCGTGGCCAATCATGACAAAATGTGCAACTGACTATGGCATGTCACGGGTTGTAAACATGTCAAATATACTTCTCTCCCCCGACACAAAGTATCTTCCCCATTCCTGCAGCGCAAGTATTTGTAAATGGCACCAAATCATGTCACTATCTTCCTATCACATTCAAATGTTGAAAATGGCAGAAGTGCAAGAAATGCCCCAATGTGCATGCTCCGCATTGAAACGGAACACTTTACGATATGTCGTAAAGATGAAGTCATCAGATAGTGGGTGGGGACTAATGCACGTGGTCAAGCTCCATCTCGGTTACCCCAGCAGCTGATGATGCCTTCTTCTATACGACATATCGTAAAGTGTTCCGTTTTAAGGCGGATCATGCGCATTGGAGCATTTCTTGCACCTCTGCCATTTTCAACATTTGAACATGATAGGAAGATAGTGACATGATCTGGTCCACCCAGCAGTAATCCTACACAGGACTGGCCTATCCAGCAGTAATTTCACATGTGACTGAACTATCCAGCAGTAATCTCACACTGGACTGCCCTATGTACATGTACCTGTAATCCGACAGCACTGACCTATCCATCCTACATGGGATTAACTTTTGCCAGTAATCCCACATGGGACTGATGTTATTGTCTGTATCAGATAATCTATTCCAAACATTATTGTCTGTACCACATCACCTATTCCAGACCTTATTGTTTGCTCTACATGTATGCTTTCAATACTGCTGCACCTTTGGCGGATGATCCCGCAAGGCGAGATGTTGGGGTTCTCAGAACGCTTGTTGATTTCAGGCAAGCAGGAGGCGTGCGCGAGCGATCGCTCGCCTATCCTTGAGAGCCCTGATATCCACCTGTCCCGCCACCCCTGGAACAGAGCTCCACCCTGTATCTCAAAACTGAGCCTCGCCCGACCCCATACCGGTATGCTGATATTTTCAGATAGCATAGGCCGCTGATAATTAATGTTCCGTTTCCCATAACCAGCCTTCATCTATATTTTGAGGGCAGATAATTAAAATCCACGAGGGATTTACATTTTCATAAGTAAAACTTGCTCAGTTTCTTCATATTTATACACAAATGGTTTGCAAGTTAATAATTAATAATTATCGCGCTCAGCATGTATATTTTTACCAGTAAGGTTACGAGAAACAAACAATTAATTAACAGTGGTTATATGATATCTGATACTGCATCCACTACACCCTGACTGGGTCCAAAAATTTGTAAACTGGGAACTTTTTCTGCTGATTCTCAGACAGGTCATCATTTTATTTTGGAATGTCAGAGTTGTCTCCCTGTCTCCACTCTTAGGTGAACAAACGTAAAATGCCCTCCAAGCAAGTATTTGGCATCGGATCATAATCACTTCCGGGTCAGTGCCCACGACCTACATTGTTTAAAAATTTGAGAGCAGATCTTTATGGATTTTATGAGCTGCGATTTTTCAGCATTTCTGATATATCTGATATTTCAACTTGCAGATGAGTCTTCAACCTGTACTTCCTGGTGTTGATTTGGGCCACTTTGGAAAAAGCATGGTGGATGAAGACATGGTCAGTGAAGGGTGAGAAGGCTCCCTGTTTACAAATTCAATGACATTCTGCAGCACCAATCAGCTGTCAGTGGCAGTAGTTTGAAATTTCCATGGTCAACATCTGTCAAGACTTCCACTGGTAATGTCCCACAAGGTAAATAGTCATGCATTGTGAATTTTCTGGATTTTTGCCGATTTTTAACGCTAATACATAACATGTAACGGAATTAATAGTAGGCTGATGCCATTTTGCTGCCAACATGTATCACAGGAGCCACGAAGCACATTTGAAAGTGGAGGGGCTGAACTCTTATAACATTGATCTGTATAACAAGTGTGGAGGGGGGGGGGCGGGGGCTCCGCGGCCCCTGTATCACACATTGTGAAGGCAAATATTCCATGCCCCAATCCATAGAGGAATGCAGTTTTCGCCTGTATTCTAGGATTGACCCGAGTATATTGTTCAAGGATGTCGATGTCGAGGATTAGTTATCTTCTCAGAAATCATTTTGACAATCAATGCAGACAGTAGTTTTCTCATGGCATTTTCATAAGAACTTGGTATCTGGACCAAATCACCTTAACTCTTCCATCCACTGCGAAAGGAAAACCTGACCTTCGAATAAATATATGTATTTACCTACTACCTACCTAACTTGCTGGGGTAGGGTTGTGCGACTAAGATTCTAGATTCTTTAGAAATTTGTTACACACTGTCATCACCATGTGAAGGTGCTCAAGTGCATATATCTTGAGTTAGATTGAACTTCAGTTACTATTAGACTGGTTGAAATAGAATCATCTTACACTCTTTTCAGGTTGGAACCAGTGCAGTTCACTACCCAGAGGCAGGAGGTTACAGTCATATGTCCTTTGCCTGGGAACGAGTAATGCAGTATCCTAATATTTCATCATCGTCGACAGCGTTGCGATACCTTGCAGGAACGACATAAC
>JAVTVY010046504.1:0-21801 GCA_036873755.1 Hanleya hanleyi
GTATGCATGTTGTAAGTTATCCTATCCGCCATCTTCGATTACGGCAGCATAACTATGAATAGCTTCATGCACATTACGATCACAGAAGGTAGGTTCTGCCTCACTTTCCTGGGATGTAGGCTGACTATCTGATGTCAAGCTCTCCATATCACTAGATAGACTCTCAGCAATGTTTTGGGAATACACTTGCTTTTGTAGACAGTAACGCCCGTCAACGCTTAGCTTAACGCTTTAACGCCCTGGTGAACTAGCTCAGAAGCTCTCATTTTCATGGAATTGCCACCAATACATCGAAATGCAGTGACGCCCGTCAACACCCATCGTTACGCCTTAACGCCCGTTTCAACGCCTTAACGCCCTATCTTTACGCCTTAACGCCCATCTCAACGCCTCTCAACGCTTAGCTTAACGCTTCAATGCCCTGGTGGACTAGCTCAGAAGCTCTGATTTTCATGGAATTGCCACCAATACATCGACATGCAGTGACGCCCGTCAACGCTCGTCGTTACGCCTTAACGCCCGTCTCAACGCCCATCAACGCTTAGCTTAACGATTCAACGCCCTGGTGAACTAGCTCAGAAGCTCTGATTTTCATGGGATTGCCACCAATACATCGACATGCAGTGACGCCCGTCAACGCTCGTCGTTACGCCTTAACGCCCGTCTCAACGCCCGTCAACGCTTCAACGCCCTGCTGAACTAGCCCAGAAGCTCTGATTTTTACGTAAAGATATGGCGTTAAGTCGTTGAGACGGGCGTTAAGGCGTAACGACCGGTGTTGACGGGCGTTGGTACGGGAGTTGAGGCGTAACGACGGGCGTTGACGGGCGTCACTGCATTTCGATGTATTGGTGGCAGTTCCATGAAAATCAGAGCTGCTGAGCTAGTTCACCAAGGGCGTTGAAGCGTTAAGCCAAGCGTTGGCGGGCGTTACTGTCTATAAAAGCAAGTGTATTCCCCAAAACATGCACAATCGACGTTCAACCGTCAACATGGCTTATACTTGGTTTGAGTGCAAACGCACGTTCTCCAGACGTTACGATATGATGCGACGCAAGAAAAATATACATGGGATTGAAGACTCCGAGGCACAGGCCGACACAGAGACTGATGAGTGTCCATCGACTGATACCGAAACAGAGAATGCTAAGAGTCTATCGACTGATACCGAAAGAGAGATTGCTGAGAGTCTATCTAGTGATACGGAGAGCTTGACATCATATAGCCTACATCCCAGGAAAGTGAGCCATAACCTACCTTCTGGGATCGTATTGTGCTTGAAGCTATTCATAGTTATGCTGCGGTAATCGAAGACGGCGGAAAGGCGTACACCGCAATGCATCCGGAAAACAGCCCTGGCCATCTATAAACGGTATAGCCTGCTACCGCTTGAAATGAAAGGCGACCGCACGCACAGGTCCATCATGAAGACCAAGCGTCACTTGGAAGAGGATATGAGGGTACCACCTAATGAGGCCCTGGAAAATGCGATAAAAATGGACAAACAACTGTTTCAGGACATGCTGCCCGAACAATATCCTGAACTGCCCGACGATGCTTAGATCACCCCGAGCAAAGATAGAACTTTCTCAAAGGACGGCTTCTGATTGGACAAGAGCAGTCGAGAATATGACAGATGCAGCGCCAAATGGCGGCCTCTGACTGGACAATTGTCTTCTTCAATTGTAAACATACCCAACGCGGCTCCCCCAGCGTGGGTATGATGTAACATTGAGGAGAATAAACTATATGAAAACTTGTTGTTGTTGTTCTCTCATCCGTCATCTTTGTTGTTGTTGTTCTCTCTCCGGGCTATATCATGGCGTCAAGGCGCTATGCTAGGGCGTTAAGGCGTAACGACGGGCGTTGACGGGCGTCACTGCATTTCCAATGAATTGGTGATAATTCCATCCGTATAGATGCAAATCTGAGAATCATTCCCTGGCGTTAAGGCGTTGGGACGGGCGTTAAGGCGTAACGACGGGCGTTGAGATGGGCGTTAAGGCGTGACGACGGGCGTTAAGGCGTTGAGAAGGGCGTTAAGGCGTAAAGATAGGACGTTAAAGCGTTGAGACGAGCATTAGGGTGTTAAGATAGGGCGTTAAGGCGTTGAGACGGGCGTTAAGGCGTTGAGATGGGCGTTAAGGCGTAACGACGGGCGTTGACCGGCGTCACTGCATTTCGATGAATTAGTGACAATTCCATGAAAATCAGAGCTTTGGACTAATTCACCAGGGCGTTGAAGCGTTAAGCTAGGCGTGGGCGGGCGTTACTGTCTATCAAAGCAAGCGTATTCCAAAAACGTGCAATCTCCCTGACCCAGTACGCCCACTACTGGCTCATCTCGACTCCAAAACGTCCATTCCCATGCCCCATGCAAACAACTGTTCCAGGACATGCTGCCTGAACAATATCCTGGTCTGCCCGGCCAGGATAAGAACATACAGAGTAGAGCGAACATTACCGAACATTGAACTTTCTCAAAGGACGGCTTTTGATTGGATAAGAGCAGCCGAGAATACATCTAACGGGCAAGAACGAATATGACAGATGCAGCGCCAAATTGCGGCTTCTGATTGGACAAGAGCCTACTTGTATTGTAAACATACCCAACGCGGCTCCTGCAGCGTGGGTATGATGTACGGGAGGATATAATAAACTATATGAACACTTGTTGTTGTTGCTGTTGTTGTTCTCTCTCTGGTGTATATATGACCCTCTAGACCTGGCTGATAGGGGTTTCCCCTATTTTAGGGGTAAAGTCCGTGTTCCGCTTTTTATATTTTCGGAACAAATCCAAATTTCACATACACGCACTCCCCCACAACATGGAAAAACACCGATAGAAGGACCCGGATGGTAAACCAAAGGCTGTACAACAGGGAAAACCCAGACAGAAGGACGCAAATGTAAGATGAGTACTCGGATGGAAATAAACCACTGCGAAAACCCGGATGTAGACAAGGACCCGGATGAATGGAAAAAAACAGTGAGTACCGGTCTAAACATGTAGATTCACGCGAAGAGAGGTTCGGATGTAGGACCCGGATGAATGGAGAAAACCATGAGCAATGGTACAAGTCTAAACATGATCACGCCCTTAGAACATACGGATTAGAGCGAACATGACCGAACATTGAACTTTCTCAAAGGACGGCGTTTGATTGGATAAGAGCAGCCGAGAATACATCTAACGGGCAAGAACGAATATGACAGATACAGCGCCAAATGGCGGCTTCTGATTGGACAAGAGCCTACTTGTATTGTAAACATAACCAACGCGGCTCCTTCAGCGTGGGTATGATATTCGGGAGGGGATAATAAACTATATGAACACTTGTTGTTGCTGTTGTTGTCGTTCTCTCTCCGGTGTAAATATAACCCTCTAGACCTGGTTGAAGGGGGTTTCTCCTATTTTAGGGGTAAAGTCCGTGTTCCGCTTTTCATATTTTCGGGACAAATCCGAATTTCACATACACCCACTTCCCCACCCTGTCTCTGTCGGTAGACCCCAATAGGTCGGAGACCGATATTAGCCCCTAGCTCTCCTCAATATTTAGGCGAGCAATATACCGCTCTCCCTATAAGTCCCCGGTTGAACAACATGGAAAAACACGGATAGAAGGAGCCAAATGGTAAACCAAAAGCTGTACAACAGGGAAAATCCCAGATAGAAGGACGCAAATGTAAGATGAGTACCCGGATCGAAATAAACCACTGGGAAAACCCGGATGTCAGTCTCACGTTCGGTTATTTCCGTACTGGCGGAACTTAGCCTCTCACATAGAGTGCACAACTCCCCACCCGTGGGGAGCGTATGGCGATCAAGTAGTGAACCGGCCACGAAAAAGTGCCTTTGGTAATCGAGCGATCCCATCGCATTTTATTGTGAAATGAAGTTAATTTTAACCAGACGAACATAGTTCATTCAAATTATTCAAAACTATTTCTATGTTTAGTTGAATAATAGCAATCTATCCCCAGAACTGGGATAATTTCCGCCAATACGGAAATAGACGAATGCGAGATTGGTTCCGCCGAAAATTATTTGTGCGCCTGATAAGATAATATTCTCTATTGTACTGAGCATCCCATTTGGGACGGAGTACAAAACACATCAAACAGGTGCGACGTTTCCGTTTCCGCTCCCAGAAATCCACTAGGCCAGAGGTCAGTTTTCGCAGCTAAAGTGAGTTCTGCGGCTAGATTGCCCGGATGTAGACAAGGACCCGGATGAATGGAAAAACCCAGTCAGTACAAGTCTAAACATGTAGAGTCACGCGAAGACAGGCCCGGAGGTAGGACCCGGATGAATGGAAAAAAACCCATGAGCAATGATACAAGTCTAAACATGATCACGCCCGATTCACGTACACCGGAAGTGACGTCATCACCTGCGCACAAATTCCAATGATGAGGGATGTTCAAGAACAAGTCTAAACAACCTTTGGGGCCTTTGGTGTCAAAGGTCAATAATACCGAATATCAGTTTACTATACTTGTAACAACCCGGATGGAAAAGTTCCCGGCTGTAAAACTTCCCACCGATAGAAGGACTCGGGTGTAAAGTGCCCAGTCCATGGAAAAACACCGTACCTGGATACAGGTCAATACATGCATCCCTATCATTCAGTCATCCCCACAAGTACCCGGATACAGGTCAGTACATGCATTCCTATCATTCAATCTGGATGTAAACAATGATGTAACACCGATACCAGAACTAGGTCAGACATACCCAGGTCACGCCCGATTCACGCATACCGGAAGTGATGTCATACTTGCGGAGAACACCTGCGCACACAGACCTGCGCATGAACCGGAACTATATTGCACTTGACCTCTGGTCACGTGACCTCGTGACCTCCACGAAAGTAGGTCAAGTTGACTTAATCGGTCTTTTATATACTACTGGCAAAACACATATATTGCAATACTCCTTTACTCCTTAACTTAGTATTATCTGAGAGAGAGGGAGAGACGTAGTATATCAAGTGCAGTTGCATGTCCGTTGACACCAGGGGGCGCCACCAGTCTCGTGACCACGCTTCCGGTTTCGGTCACGTGACCGGAAGTGACCTTTGACCCCTGCGCATGCACACAATATCGGATATTAATAATGACACAGGGGTCAAAGGTCACTTCCGGTCACGTGACCGGAACCGGAAGTGACGTCACGAGAAGGGTGGCGCCCCCTGGTGTCAACGGACATGCAACTGCACTTTCTGGTCACGTCAGACAAGGCGGATATTAATAATGGTGCAACAAAGGTCACTGCCGGGTCACATGACAGCTCGGAGTTATCTCCCCCAAGTTCCAGTTTTCGCCACCAGGGAACTCATCTTCGGCAATGTCCAGTCGTCTGCGGCAGCCTCCGACCCTCTTCGGGGGAATATATAGCCTTTATGTGCCCTTCCGAAGCATCAATGGAATGCACAGGGTCCCCGACAATATCGCCATCTATTTGCCTATGTTAAATGGCAAGTGGGGAACCCTCAGTTTCTCCATACAGTGGGAAAAGGGAAAGGGTCCCAGCGGGAATTGAACCCGGGTCTAGAGGCAGACACGTTATCCATTACACCACCAGTCATAGGCTACAAACCAAGGTTGAAAATAGCATATATATATCTAACACACAGCCCATCACTATACAGCCCATACTGGCGCACTGGACAATGTTGAACCTAATGGGAAGCCCACACAGGCTCATTGCAGTATGGGTTGTGGTATCTTGCGTTTCACGTCTCACCACGTAGAACACGATGGGCGTGGTCTTGAAGCTAAGCGGTGAAATTTTTTGAGAAATCACTGTGAGCAAGCGTAGTGGGCAAATAGCGCTGGGTAGATGTTTTGTGGGCGAGAGGTCCCCTAATGGTCCGATGGGGTAGAGTGACGTACCATTGCAAAGCATACGTGGAGGAGCATCCGATGGGAGGGGAGTGACGTGGAACTGACGTCATTCTGCGCATGCGCAGTAGACAAAGGGTATGGAAATAGACGTTTTGGGGCCGAGGTGGGCCCTAATGGCCCGATTGAGTCGAGTGAGGTACCAATGTGAAGCATACAAGAGGGAGCATTCGACGGGATGGGTGAGACGTGGAACTGACGTCATTCTGCGCATGCGCAGTAGACAACAGAGTATGGGAATATACGGTTTGGGATCGAGCTGGGCCCCTAGTGGACCGATTGGGTCGAGTGCGGTGTCAAAGTGAAGCGCTCCTTCAGGGCGATCAAGTCATGGGAGGATGCATGTAAAATTAAGATTTGTCCCGAAAATATAAAAAGCGGAACACGGACTTTATGCCTACAATATGGGAAACCCCTAACAACCACGTCTAGTGGGGCTTATATCGGTCCCCAGTTTATCGGAGCCTGCCGACAGAGGCAGGGTGGGGGAGTGGGTATATGTAAATTGAAGATTTGTCCCGAAAATATAAAAAGTGGTACACGGACTTTACCCCTACAATATGGGAAACCTTCATCAACCACGTCTAGTGGGGCTTATATCGATCCCCGACTTATCGGGGCCTGCCGAGAGAGGCATGGTGGGGGAGTGGATGTATGTAAATTTAGGACTTGTCCCGAACATATAAACGGCCGAACACGGACTTTACCCCTAAAATAGGGGAAACCCCTATCAACCAGGTCTAGGGGAGCTAATATCGGTCCCCGGCTTATCGGGGCCTGTTTCAAAGAGTCAAGAGGCGTCTACGTGCCCTTTCGGACCTGTCGTTGTGGCCCAACAAGAGCTATCTGCCCCTGAATGCGACTGTATATGTCCTTCAGTTACTTCAATATTAATTGACATGTCCGGGAAAATGCAACAAAAGTTATCTGTCCCTGAACACTTCTTTATATAGCCTTCAGTTACTCCGGAATGTTAATCTCCCTCCTTTTCTCCACTCGCCATCTTCCTGGTCTTTATCCGCACCTCGAACTCTATAGTTTTTTCACTCCACCTGTTGCTCTTGTAACTTGCTATCTTCCTTCCTCGTCAAAATTTTATGCTGGAATGCCCACTCTTAACCTAGACCAAAACATGTACTTGGTCTGTGGGCTGATTTCATTGGCTCTCTGTTTGACTGCAGTGCTCTTGCATTGTTTTCTGGATATTGATTGGTTACATTTGGACCCATCCTAGGCCACTGGTTGGCTACATTCCCAGCCCATTCATTGATTGGCCTATACCAGTTTGGTTAAAATTAGAATCCCACATTTCTGTTCAAGCATTGGGCGTTAATGGCCGCTTAAGCTCGTAACCTATTGTACAGAAACACAAGACAAGGTTTTGGGTGAGATCTCATTTTTTTAACAATAAATAACAACAACGTGAGAACAACCACGTGAAAACTGAAGCCCGAAACAGGGGCTTGTAGATTGAAATGGCTAGAATTTAAGCCCAGAACGGGGCTTGTAAATTGAAATGATCTGCGGCCCAGTCGTACACTAGTACATCTCGGTCCTCGGCCTGGGGGTGCTCGTCAAACATCTGTACGATGGTGGGTAGCGTTCTTCCCCGGCATCGATGGTAGAGGTAAAACAAACAGTATTGTCCGCACACGCTACTGCTCAGACTTTGCAACGCTTGACTGTTCCAATACCTCGTCTCGGTGCCTTCGTCCATGAAGGTTGTTAAATCGGGATGGAGGAGTGGCAGGCCGTACGGGTCAAAGTACTCGCCCTGCTGTTCTGTCAAGTACACGGTCACCCAATGTTGACCGAGCCGATCCATCGGGTTCGTGTTGAGGACGTATGCAGCTGGATACACACGGTCTAACGGGAACACATCTCGGGCAAACACTCCTTGAAAAACCGTACGTGTCCCTGGGTCGTTCTTCAGCACGGTGGTAATGTGGTCTGTATCCATGTTACGTGGCAAAGTCACACAGGACGTTGCGCGCCTTGTCCACTTGAATGATGTTGTCAAATTCGGCGTAGCAAATCACATTGATGGTGCTCCGGAGGGCTCGTGCGAAGTGGATTTCCAACCCTAAGTTGCCTTACTTGGCGAGGGTCAGCTGATGGTCGTTCTCTAAGGTGGGAGTCAGATCGAAACAGAACAACGTGTATCCGTTCGCGTAGTCCTCCCGACTGATCATATTCCCTTCATCCTGGTTGATTTGACCGGTCGATGTAAACAGGCTCTGATAGGCTCGAATGAAATTTCTGCGCCCAACGTTCGGTGTTAAGGCCGTGGCTGGGACCTGTTGTCCGTCCACATGCAGGGTCACAAAATTGATGCCGAAATGTTTAAAGTCAAACGGGTTCTCTCGGTAGATTCCGCTGAAACTGGTATTTTTCACACAGGCCAGGATCAATCGCTTGGGCAGTTTCCCCAGGAACAGGTTTTATTTGTTGGCGCTCATATTTCCCGCAGGCACAGAAAACACTTTGGTTTGCACACGTCGGATAAGGTTCTGGGCTGGATTTGTTTCCAAGGCTTTGAGGTGTCCCAATTGAACGGCTGGATTCGGTTTCACTTTTCGGATATACAGGACTGCGTCTTGGATGACGATCTTATAGTCGGCTGCATGCCCCTCTACGTTAGTGGCCATCAAGCCGAATGTAGGAGGCGTCCGTATCAGTCGGATTTTCATGGGGATCTTGTTCAAGAGGTACCGGTCTTGCATGAAAAGGTCTTCGTGCAGTCGACCGATGAGATCGACCGAGCTGCCGTTCACAGTGAAACCCTTGCGTTTGTTATATCGCGCATTGTTTTTCGTGCCCATATACTTGGGTGAGTCCCGGTAGAATAAAGGGGCTGTCAGCTGAGATTTTTTAGCCTCTCGTCCATACGACAACAGCGTCTCGATAGGGGTACGTGTTGGTCGAGTCACTGATGAGTTTGTCGCTGAGAAAAATATCCACCTGTTGAAACATAGAGTGCAGCCAGAGATTCGTCGGACGCACCGTTGCTTGGTCGACGATTCTGGAGCCATCCCCATTGAAGATCTTGGCTTTCGCATACAAGTACGTATCGGCTAAATCAACATAGGCCGTATCCGCATTTCTGATGGTGAACTCAATGGGCCCTGTTTCGTCGATATTGGAGAGCGGGAGATGCTCCACCCATAATCCTTGTTCGGCACTGGTCTGTGTGGGCGGGAAGGTCAACAAATCAAATTCACTTGGTGGAGGGGCGGGATTAAGGGCATGGTTAAGAAAAGATAACCTGGGACCTCTATAGTGCGTCCTCGGTGGGTCGGTCGTCGACTGGTGCGCAGTCTCGGCGGTGCAGGTCTTTTATTCCGTACGGCTCGTTGTGCTTTGGCGACCACACACCTTCTGCTTCTTTGGCTCGGCGTTTCAATGGTTCTCGGACGGAGACACCGCTGAACGAATCTCCCAGGGCTTGTACCCCACTTCGGACTGTTTGTTTGCCGACCGCGTTTACTCCACGCGTCACCAAAGGCAAGAACGTTTTGACGATGCTCCCGAGTATGTGCCCCAGCCCATGTCCTCGTTGAATGCGTGTACCTTCGACCCACAGTGGGGCTGTGGTTGGTACACCTGGTAATGGTGGCTGTTGGAACGGTGCTGAGGTCGGCGGTGTGTCGCGTGTTGGTGGTGGTTGTGCGACTGACACGGGGCTTGAATCAAAGTCCTTGTATTGCCCCATGAATGTGATGTATCGCTGAAGCGTCTCATTGTACCGTTGTACTTTCTCACTGTCGCTTAACCCCGGTCGTTGTGAGATCTGTTGCATCTCGTGATCGAGTGTGTTTAACGTACTGACGGTAGAGGATACGGGGTATGGTGATTGGATGCTTTGAAGAAGTGAAGGTGAAGGGATGTTGCCACCGGGGGTCCATGGTTGGAGGTGTATCCGCTGCCGTGGTAACCCGCTCTTGTAAATTTGGTACGAGTGAACTGGGGTGGTGGGCGCAACATCGTCTGTCGCCGTTGTCGGTACGTTACGGCGTTCACTGTGAATGATGAAATCCGGTGGGTTTTCAGACGTAGTGGGCACTGCAATACTTTGTGTAGAGCTCGATGTTGACCTAAACTGTACACTCGGTGTGGTGGTGATGACTTGGCTCGTTTCGATCACGGGTTTGACTGGTGTAGAGAATGTCTGTACATTCGTCTGACTTGCACTCACGGCTGGTGGTTGTGTCTTTGGTGGAATGAGTAGAGTGCTGAGATAGGCTACGTCGTAAAACACACCCCCATATAAAATGCCCAGCAGGGTTAGCAATGTCATCACAAAGCCCACTTGCGCTTTGCGCGTTTTGGGATACGCTGTGTTTAGAGGCCGCTGCTGTTTGTCCATAGCACCGTCTTCATGGTCGAACGTGGAATGAAGGATGATGGCGGTGGTGTCTGGCTTTATAGTGGTTTCACCTGGTTGGCCGCGACCCAGGAATTGAAGGGACTGGGCCAGCCTTGCCATTTCACGAAGAGCATCGTTTTCACGATGCGTTGCACAGTGTAGTAGTCTTGCTTTGTTTTCACCACGGGCTGTAACTTATGCTCGTAAAACGTCCCTAGCAACGGTTCCCCTTGAAAATCTTCCAGTTCATAGATTCTCGGCTGGCGGGGTATGCGGCGTTTAATGACGAAGTGCTCATCGCTCCAGTTGGGAAGGTAACTCTTTTCGAACTTGCCCTTGACTTTACTGATCCATACAGGGTCCCCGACCTTGAACACCTCCTTCGGTCGTGGTTGGGGTTGCATGGGGTAGAAGACACGCCGGACTTGGGCTTCATTGCGTTTGGTAACGGTGATGGGGGCTTTCTGTATACTCCGGCGATAGGCTCGATTGTAACCACTGACAAGTTTCGGGAGAACTACGATGTACCGCCTTGTATTCTTATAGGTGAAATATTTATACATGCGGCCTTTGAATGTCCTGTTGAACCTTTCCACAACGGAAGCCTTGGTCTCGTTGTAGGTGTGAAAGAAGAAGACCTTCTGGACTTTCAGAAACTGTTGGAACGGTCTGTTGAGGAATTCCGTGCCTTCGTCGGTTTGCAAATACAAGGGTTTGCGCCCGGCCTTGAAGATGTCCTTGAACGTACACATCGTGACACAAGTGGATGAGGTCGACGTCCAGTTCACCAGACAACACCCGTTTGAATTTGGTCCAGCCCACCCGGGACAGACGAATGTCAGCCGGGCGCGGTTGTGTAGGGTCCGCATCACAGATGTCTCCCTCCGCCATGATATCGACCTTAACCGCATAGATGTGCAGGAAGACCTCGGGGTCAAGCTGCGAAACGCCCGTATTATATGCTCCCATGGTCAGTACGTGAATGGTACAAGATTTGACTGTCTCTCGTATTTATAGGGAGGAAAAGTTGATGACGTGAGATCAAAGGATCGGGTGGTCGATCGTAAAACGTACCATTGGTCGCCATCTCCACCTGCCATTTGGTGTTGGGGCGTTGGCCCATTCCAAGCTATCCAAGGTCTCTAGTTGGGCCAGTGCCGTGTCCAGGGACGCCCGATCCGTAATGGTGAAGGGTTGATCGTACACGAGGGTATTGTGACTGGGGTAAAAGTACCGGAGCTGGTCCGTCTCCTTATGCCGGAGGTGAAATTTAATTTGAAGGCTGTAGTTTGGTCATCAAAAATGGTATAGGCGTGGTGGGGTAAGCGGGTGTTATCCTCTAACCGGAAATTGTACAAGTGCAATATAGGGCGATGGCGGTGAAAACAGTGCCGAATGGTTGGCCAATGATGTTGGTAGATTGTACGCACAGCTTCCTGTATGGGTAATACTTCTATGGGCGGTTCTGTGGTAAAATTGTCCTCCACTGCGGTGGGGGCTGTATTCCGGGTCAGCGGTGAGCGGACCTTTCACGTCGCATAGTTTAAGATAAGTGAGTACAGTCCAAGTGAGTACAGTCCTGAAAAATCGGCTCTAATTTTTAGTATTCGACATGGTGCATCATGGGATTGCAACATGAAACGTACACCCCATATTATCTGTGAATATCTGTCGCTGGGGTCACAGTTTCTTTCTGGATGCATTCATTTCGGTTCCGATGTCGTACCGGCCTCCGCTGTATGGATGCAATTGTCACTGGACTGACTGAGCATATCCGGGTAATCTATGACGTCATCGTCTTTCGACGGTGGACTACGGGTGTTAAGTTTATCCAGGACTACGGGTGTTAAGTTTATCCAGGACATCTCTGTAGATCACGGAGGTGAGAACCGGATAATTTCTCTTGTCTTCCTCCTTGTCGCGGTTGATGATTTGCTCATTGGGTTCTGCTGCCGCTTCACCCAGGGCACGAGCCCAGCCCAACTGAACAGCTGACCGCTCGTCCGGTGTAAACAGCTGGTCCACAATAGGCACCACTTTCTCGAAGGCTGCTCACAGATCTTGGTCTCGAGTGAAGCCTCGCGTAGGGTCCTGGTAACGGCCCAGGCGTGGAAAGAATGGTCCACGGTGTATGTAGATGGCATTGTCTATGTGGATGAGGTTTCCGTCGAGCTCACCGCTCAACACCCGTTTAAATTTGGTCCAGCCGTCACGGAACAGACGAATGTTAGCCGGGCGCGGTTGTGTAGGGTCCGCATCACAGATGTCTCCCTCCTCCATGATATCGACCTTAACCGCATAGACGTGCAGGAAGACCTCGGGGTCAAGCTGAGAAACGCCCGTATTATATGCTCCGTCATGGTCAGTACGTGAATGGTACAAGATTTGACTGTCTCTCGTATTTATTGGGAGGAAAAGTTCATGACGTGCGATCAAAGGATCGCGTGGTCGATCATTTTAGTCACGTAAAACGTACCATTGGTCGTCATCTCCACCTGCCATTTGGTGTTGGGGCGTTGTTGTCTGGCCCATTCCAAGCTATCCAAGGTCTCTAGTTGGGCCAGTGCCGTGTCCAGGGACGCCCGATCCGTAATGGTGAAGGGTTGTTCGTACACGAGGGTATTGTGACTGGGGTAAAAGTACCGGAGCTGGTCCGTCTCCTTATGCCGGAGGTGAAATTTAATTTGAAGGCTGTAGTTTGGTCATCAAAAATGGTATAGGCGTGGTGGGGTAAGCGGGTGTTATCCTCTAACTGGAAATTGTACAAGTCCAATATAGGGCGATGGCGGTGAAAACAGTGCCGAATGGTTGGCCAATGATGTTGGTAGATTGTACGCACATCTTCCTGTATGGGTAATACTTCTATGGGCGGTTCGTCAGGATCTGTGGTAAAATTGTCCTCCACTGCGGTGGGGGCTGTATTCCGGTTCAGCGGTGAGCGGGACCTTTCACGTCGCATAGTTTAAGATAAGTGAGTACAGTCTGAAAAATCGGCTCTAATTTTTAGTATTTGACATGGTGCATCATGGGATTGCAACATGAAGCGTACGTATTATCTGTGAATATCTGTCGCTGGGGTCACAGTTTCTTTCTGGATGCTTTCATTTCGGTTCCGATGCCGTACCGGCCTCCGTTGTATGGATGCAATTGTCACTGGACTGACTGAGCATATCCGGGTAATCTATGACGTCGTGGTCCTTCGACGGTGGACTACGGGTGTTAAGTTTATCCAGGACTACGGGTGTTAAGTTTATTCAGGACATCTCTGTAGGTCACGGAGGTGAGAACCGGATAATTTCTCTCGTCTTCCTCCGTGTCGCGGTTGATGATTTGCTCATTGGGTTCTGCTGCCGCTTCACTCAGGGCACGAGCCCAGCCCAACTGAACAGCTGACCGCTCGTCCGATGTAAACAGCTGGTCCACAATAGGCACCACTTTCTCGAAGGCTGCTCACAGATCGGGGTCTCGGGTGAAGCCTCGCGTAGGGTCCTGGTAACGGCCCAGGCGTGGAAAAAATGGTCCACGGTGTACGTAGATGGCATTGTCTATGTGGATGATGTTTCCGTCGAGCTCACCCCTCAACACCCGTTTAAATTTGGTCCAGCCGTCACGGTGTAGCTTAACCGTATTCGATACGGTCTCAGCGCGCGACCAGCAAACATCTCCACGGTCTTCAACGGTGGTGACTTTATCTTCATAGACGTGTAACACCACCTGAGGTGTAAGGGGAAGGATGGCTTGCAGGACTGGTGACATGGCTGACCAATTGACGAACGGTGAATGGCACACACTCTGACGCCCTCGTATTTATGGTCAGGTCCCTTGGTGACATGGTTGAACTAATGACGCACACTGTGACTGACCCTCGTAAATATCTGTTGCACATAAGCGCATCTGAAGGACATATACAGTCGTATTCAGGGGCAGATAACTCTTGCTGGGCCTAAACGATAGGTCCGAAAGAGCACCTCTAGACCTGGTTGATAGTTTTCTCTGTTTTAGGGGTAAAGTCCGTGTTTCGCGCATTTTATATTTTCGGAACAAATCCTAAATTTACATACAGCTACCCCCCCCCGTGCCTCTGTCGGCAGGCCCAGATAAGCCGGAGACCGATATAAGCCCCACTAGACGTGGTTGATAGGGGTTTCCTCTATTGTAGGGGTTTTCGGGACAAATCCTAAATTTACATACACCTGCCTCCCATTAGGTTCAACACTGTCCAGTGCGCCAGTATGGGCCGTATAGTGATGGGCTGTGTGGTAGATATATATATGCTATTTTCAACCTTGGTTTGTAGACTAAAGCGACCCGGGTTCAATTCCCGCTGGGACCCTTTCCCTTCTCCCACTGTATGGAGAAACTGAGGGTTCCCATCTTGCCATTTAACAAATTGATGGCGATGTTGTCGGGGACACTGTGCATTCCATTGATGCTTCGGAAGGGCACATAAAGGCTATATATTCTCCCGGAGAGGGCCGCAGGTTGCCGCAGATGACCGGACATTATATTCCCGGACATTGCCGAAGATGAGGTCCCTGGTGGCGAAAACTGGAACTAGGGGGTGATCCGGCAGTGACCTTTGTTGCGCCATTATTGTGTGACGTGACCAGAAAGTGCAGTTGCATGTCCGTTGACACCAGAGGGCGCCACCAGTCTCTTTATGTCAAATCCGGTTCCGGTCACGTGACCGGAAGTGACTGACCCCTGCGTCGTTATTAATATCCGGTATTGTGTGCATGCGCAGGGGTCAGAGGTCACTTCTGGTCACGTGACAGGAACCGGAAGTGACGTCACGAGACTGGTGGCGCTCCCTGGTGTCAACGGACATGCAACTGCATTTTATATACTACTGCGAGAGAGAGAGAGAATCTGGAAGAAAGGTAAATTCAAAATGTACCGGTACCGAAACTTGGAGCAAAGTCATAATTATTGTCAATGGTGTTACCGTACAAATAGTAATACCACTGACATTTTGAAAGAAATTAATTGTTGCTTCCTCGTATATTGCCGTGACGGTCCAAAAACACTGCTTTTGTAATTCATACGCACATTTCTTTATTACCAGTTAATATTTTAACTCAGGAGCCACTACATGTTGATCCTTACACGAAACACCAGTGACTGGTAATAAACGTACCGGTACACTAGTATTTGGTGCTAGAAATGACTGAAATACTGAAAAGAGTTTCATAAAACACATCGTATGGAATCTCAAGTTTACCCGCGCTTGGAAAAGAAGCCGCCTGGTGGCAAAACTTTGTTTCTAATTCGAGTGTTCGCCTTTTGGCTTTGATTTCAGTTATAGTAACACCAGTGACAAACATTTGCCCATGCCATTTTCACAAGATAATCTGCCCTTGTAAACAATACATTCAGACAGTGAAAGAACAGATGCAGCTGGTTGCCAAAATGGTAGAATAATGTAGAACAAAAGAATTTCTGGCAACATTATCGTGGTATCAAGATGGTCACTACCACCCAGTGACAGGTCTATTTTACCGTTAATTGAGGGTTCTGGTGAAAGTTTACCCGAAAATATCAATCGGGACAGTGCCTGCAATAAGTAATTGAATCTGTAATTGAATACTAGGAACAATTTGAATTTTTCCAACAAAATTTTTTTTTGGTTAGAATGGAATTCGGGTCGAGTGACACGCCTTTTCTTGAGAATGACCCAACTATATATTTGATTGGGGAATATCGGAAAAATAAATGTAAACAGAATTTTAACAAATGTGGCAAGCACAATTTTGCGCAAAAATTATTAATAAATTATTAAAAATACAGGATTTTGCGGGGAGGGGGGATCAACAGCACAGCACACGCACACACACGCCACGAACCTCAGTGCAGGGGTCATTTAGGGAGCTATTCATTGTTGTTTCCGATACTGATTGGAAAAGTCTGCTGGCGAAGCGGGCATTTCGATTGGTCAACTCCCGGTTTGAAACGAAGACTTCCCAAACAGTAGATGTAAGGGAGAGGCAGAAGACAGACGACAGATTCATTGTTTTATTCGCAAAACTAACCTGGAATGACAGCTATAGATACCTTTAGTAATCAGAACAATTAATTGAAACTCGGCGCTTTGATTTGCGTTCAGCCACGAAGCAAAGTTCTTCTGGATAAACGTAAAAAATTATTATCATCTTATTATTGTATAAGACCAAGTGTATATAAGATGGTAGTTTTATTTCATAAAATCCAACGATATTAAGACGCTTAATTACATTTCTTAGTAGTTTAAGTAGTTAAAAGTAGATTACATCACCTGAGTATATCAACTTATACCAGTATAGTCCTCATTGTAATTCCACCTGATCTAAATCTGTTTATTTACCGCCATGTTTTCTTGATTACCGTAAGTAGTAGGTAGACGGCATTTAAACGCGCATTGACCTACTTATTTGTTCCCCCGGGTAAAATTTAAGGGGGAACTTTGTGAGGCTCTCTACGGGTGGGGTATGTGGCATTCGGAACTCCCGAGCGGAAATCTACGAAGGGGACCGATTCTACGCTCGGGGGACGACAACATGAATTTCCTATGAATCTCCAGATGTGACGCGCCGGAACGGTTTAATACGCATGGCTCCGAAGCCCAATCACTCTCGCGGAAGCCTTAATCCCCGACCAGCAAATATTTCCCTGCGAGTCTCTGATTTACGCCAGATATTCTAAAAACTGTTTATTCTTTTCATTCGAAGCACGTTTCAATAGAAAACCATCAGTTTAAATGGTACACACGCCACGTATTGGCAAGATATAATTCCCGTGACGTCACTGACAGTTCCCTGACAGACCGAAACACACGTGGTGGGAAATGTAAAGTTGCTCAGTTTAGTTTGTGTCAGTTGTTTTGTGTTCTTGGAGCAATGGCATCTTCACCCCAGCCCATTACATTCGAAACAGCACTCCTCTTGGCAAAGAGAGCCATTGGCGTCCCATTTGACTTGAAAGAAAAACAAATAGAAACACTCGAATGTTTGTATCGTGGCGAAGTCACATGGTCTAGTCATACGTCAGATGACCACGCTCTAGTCCAATATGGCGTCAATGGCCTTCGAGGGACATCTCAAACCGGAGATCCCCGAGAAGTTGCGAATGGGATATGTGGCAGAGCTCTTGGTGGGAACTTTTCAACATCCGCAAAGTACACATAAACTGATGACGTCATCACGATTATTCTTCCGCGGTGATGCGGTCTGGTGGTGATGCGGTCGCGGGAAAAAGCTTCCGCGGAGAAAAAGTAGTCCCCAGACTTCAAATACGCTGCATGGTCCGATTGGGTCGAGTGAGGTATCAAAGTGAAGCATTCGTGAAGGGGCATCTAGTCATGGGTGGGTGCATGTAAAATTAGGATTTTTTCCCGAAACTATAAAAAGCGGAACACGGACTTTACCCTAAAATAGGGGAAAACCCCTATCAACCCTAGCCAAAAGGGCTAATATCGGTCCCCGGGCTTATCGGGGCTTGCCTATCAAGTCAATGGGGTGGGTGCATGTAAAATTAGGATTTTTTCCCGAAAATATAAAAAGCGGAATACGGACTTTACCCCTAAAATAAGCGAAAACACCTATCAACCCTAGCCAAAAGGGCTAATATCGGTCCCCGGGCTTATTGGGACCTGCCTATCAAGTCAATGGGGTGGGTGCATGTAAAATTAGGATTTTTTCCCGAACTATAAAAAGCGGAATATGGACTTTACCCCTAAAATAGGGGAAAACACCTATCAACCCTAGCCAAAAGGGCTAATATCGGTCCCCGGGCTTATCGGGGCCTGCCTATCCAGTCAATGGGGTGGGTGCATGTAAAATTAGAATTTTTTTCCGAAAATATAAAAAGCGGAATATATATGGGTCTGTATTATACAATATAAGGGAAAATGGCTGTATGAGGTATGGGGATGGTCAAATTTTTTTATGGGTGTTATTATGGCTTGTGGGGTCGCGTTTTCCTCGTCTCGCCAAGAAAATGACAATGGGAAGGGTCCCGGAGCGAATCGGTGAAATTTTTGGGAAAAGTCACCGAGGTCTGTATATAGGCCCATAGGCTGGCCATGGGGGGTATAGGGCCAACCTGGGAAATTCACACACGTTCATTGTGATATGGGTTGCTTGGATTTGTTTTTCACGTCTCGTCATTTAGAACACGATGGGAAGGGTCTCGGAGCGAAACGGTGAAATTTTTGGAAAAAGTCACTGCATGGCTATGGGTGTATAGGTCCATACGGGGTGGACGTTTTGGGATCTAGGTGGGCCACTAATGGTCCGATGGAGTCGAGTGAGGTATCAATGTGAAGCCTATGTGAGGGGGCAACCGATGGGATGGATGTGGGGTAGGAATATCGTCATTTTGCGCATGCGCAATAGACAAAGTGTATGGAAATAGACGTTTTGGGATCTAGGGGAGCCACTAGTGGGCCGATTGGATCGAGTGAGGTATCAATGTGAAGCCTATGTGAGGGGGCATCTGATGGGGTGAGTGCGGGGTTGAAATATCGTCACTCTGCGCATGCGCAGTGGACAAAGGGTATGGAAATAGACGTTTTGGGGTCTAGGTGGGCCACTAATGGGCCGATGGAGTCGAGTGCGGTATCCAAATTATTATCATCTTATTATTGTATAAGACCAAGTGTATATAAGATGGTACTTTTATTTCATAAAATCCAACGATATTAAGACGCTTAATTACATTTCTTAGTAGTTTAAGTAGTTAAAAGTAGATTACATCACCTGAGTATATCAACTTATACCAGTATAGTCCTCATTGTAATTCCACCTGATCTAAATCTGTTTATTTACCGCCATGTTTTCTTGATTACCGTAAGTAGTAGGTAGACGGCATTTAAACGCGCATTGACCTACTTATTTGTTCCCCCGGGTAAAATTTAAGGGGGAACTTTGTGAGGCTCTCTACGGGTGGGGTATGTGGCATTCGGAACTCCCGAGCGGAAATCTACGAAGGGGACCGATTCTACGCTCGGGGGACGACAACATGAATTTCCTATGAATCTCCAGATGTGACGCGCCGGAACGGTTTAATACGCATGGCTCCGAAGCCCAATCACTCTCGCGGAAGCCTTAATCCCCGACCAGCAAATATTTCCCTGCGAGTCTCTGATTTACGTCAGATATTCTAAAAACTGTTTATTCTTTTCATTCGAAGCACGTTTCAATAGAAAACCATCAGTTTAAATGGTACACACGCCACGTATTGGCAAGATATAATTCCCGTGACGTCACTGACAGTTCCCTGACAGACCGAAACACACGTGGTGGGAAATGTAAAGTTGCTCAGTTTAGTTTGTGTCAGTTGTTTTGTGTTCTTGGAGCAATGGCATCTTCACCCCAGCCCATTACATTCGAAACAGCACTCCTCTTGGCAAAGAGAGCCATCGGCGTCCCATTTGACTTGAAAGAAAAACAAATAGAAACACTCGAATGTTTGTATCGTGGCGAAGTCACATGGTCTAGTCATACGTCAGATGACCACGCTCTAGTCCAATATGGCGTCAATGGCCTTCGAGGGACATCTCAAACCGGAGATCCCCGAGAAGTTGCGAATGGGATATGTGGCAGAGCTCTTGGTGGGAACTTTTCAACATCCGCAAAGTACACATAAACTGATGACGTCATCACGATTATTCTTCCGCGGTGATGCGGTCTGGTGGTGATGCGGTCGCGGGAAAAAGCTTCCGCGGAGAAAAAGTAGTCCCCAGACTTCAAATACGCTGCATGGTCCGATTGGGTCGAGTGAGGTATCAAAGTGAAGCATTCGTGAAGGGGCATCTAGTCATGGGTGGGTGCATGTAAAATTAGGATTTTTCCCGAAACTATAAAAAGCGGAACACGGACTTTACCCCTAAAATAGGGGAAAACACCTATCAACCCTAGCCAAAAGGGCTAATATCGGTCCCTGGGCTTATTGGGACCTGCCTATCAAGTCAATGGGGCGGGTGCATGTAAAATTAGGATTTTTCCCCGAAAATATAAAAAGCGGAATACGGACTTTACCCCTAAAATAGGGGAAAACACCTATCAACCCTAGCCAAAAGGGCTAATATCGGTCCCCTGGCTTATTGGGACCTGCCTATCAAGTCAATGGGGTGGGTGCATGTAAAATTAGGATTTTTTCCCGAAACTATAAAAAGCGGAATACGGACTTTACCCCTAAAATAGGGGAAAACCCCTATCAACTCTAGCCAAAAGGGCTAATATCGGTCCCCGGGCTTATCGGGGCCTGCCTATCCAGTCAATGGGGTGGGTGCATGTAAAATTAGAATTTTTTTCCGAAAATATAAAAAGCGGAATATATATGGGTCTGTATTATACAATATAAGGGAAAATGGTTGTCAATTTTTGTTATGGGTGTTATTATGGCTTGTGGGGTCGCGTTTTCCTCGTCTCGGCAACAAAATGACAATGGGAAGGGTCCCGGAGCGAATCGGTGAAATTTTTGGGAAAAGTCACCGAGGTCTGTATATAGGCCCATAGGCTGGCCATGGGGGTATAGGTCCAACCTGGGAAATTCACACACGTTCATTGTGATATGGGTTGCTTGGATTTTTTTTTCACGTCTCGTCATTTAGAACACGATGGGAAGGGTCTCGGAGCGAAACGGTGAAATTTTTGGAAAAAGTCACCGAGGCCTGGGTAGGCCCATAGGCCTATACTGCATGGCTATGGGTGTATAGGTCCATACGGGGTGGACGTTTTGGGATCTAGGTGGGCCACTAATGGTCTGATGGGGTCGAGTGAGGTATCAATGTGAAGTCTATGCGAGGGGGCAACCGATGGGATGGATGTGGGGTAGGAATATCGTCATTCTGCGCATGCGCAATAGACAAAGTGTATGGAAATAGACGTTTTGGGATCTAGGGAAGCCACTAGTGAGCCGATAGGATTGAGTGAGGTATCAATGTGAAGCCTATGTGAGGGGGCATCTGATGGGGTGAGTGCGGGGTTGAAATATCGTCACTCTGCGCATGCGCAGTGGACAAAGGGTATGGAAATAGACGTTTTGGGGTCTAGGTGGGCCACTAATGGGCCGATGGAGTCGAGTGTGGTATCCATGTGAAGCCTATGTGAGGAAGCAACCGCCTGGAGTAGTGTCTCGGCCGTTATCCACATTCTGCGCATGCGCAGACAGGGAATTGTGGGAAACGGGTGTGGAAATAGACGTTTTTGCGGTCTAGGTGGGCCACGAAGGGTCCGATGGAGTCGAGTGAGGTATCAAAGTGAAGCATTCGTGAAGGGGCATCCATTCATGGGTGGGTGCATGTAAAATTAGGGGTATGACGTCACTTTCGGTTTGGGTGAAAGGGGCGTGACCTGGGAACATGCTAGGACATGTACCGACCTGTCTGTGGGGGTTTTCCCACCAGAATTTCGCTGACGTCTGCGCCTGCATCCGGGTATGCAGGAAGGTCTGTGTGTGAATGGGGTGTGACCTGGGAACATGATAGGAATGCATGTACTGACCTGTCTGTGGGGGTTTTTCCCAGCCCCGGCCCGGCCCGCCCCGGCCGC